>JAKSZT010054507.1:191125-223692 GCA_026826555.1 Tolypeutes matacus
TTCCTTCCTTCCTTCCTTCCTTCCTTCCTTCCTTCCTTCCTTCCTTCCTTCTTCTCTCTCTCTCTCTCTCTCTCTCTTTGTTTTTCTTCTTTCACCTCCCTCCTCATTCTGGCACCCACAGAGATGCAGGTAGTAGGGAGGATTGAATGGAGGAAATGGGCAAGTGACAAGAAAGAGCTTAGTGAGAAGGCTGCGATCCAAGAGGTAGGCCATTTTATTTTTCTTTTTTAAATCTTTTTTTTTCTCTTCTCTTCCTTATTTCTCTTTAATCCCTTTTATTTCTTTTTTCTCCTTTTTTTAATTTTCATTTTCTTATTTTTATTTTTATTAATTTTATAGGTATTTCAAAATTTTTATTTCTTTTTTATTTTGTACTATATATTACTTTATTTTCTCTCTTGTATTTTTTGCTTTTGCGTTCTTTTAATTTTAGTTTAAACATTGGCAATTCTAAAGATTTTGAATAAGAGAAACCTAGTGTTAAAGAAAACTCCTAGCACAAAGCCAAACAAAAATAAAACCCTAGACAAGATAATCAGAAGCCTAAACATCAGCAAAAAATTACAAGGCATACTAAGCAATAGGAAGATATGACTCTGTCAAATTAGCAAACTAAAAGGCAGGAAGAGACACAGAATATGGAACAACTAATCCAAGATGTTCAAACAAATATCTTAAAATCAATTTAATAAGATGCGGTAAGAGATAAAGGATATTAAGAAGGCACTGAGTGAACATAAAAATGAAATTGCAAAGATATGTAACAATAACAGATCTTATGGTAATGAAAGGCACAATGTGAGAAATTAAAAACATAATAGACTAACAGACAGAGAAACAAATTAGTGAAGTGAAAGATAGAACATTTGAAGGTGCACAGATAGAACATATAGACCAAAAATTGAAAAATATCAGCAGGGTATCACAGAATTGAATGACAGCACAAAACACACAAAAATATGCATTATGGATGTCTGAGAAGGAGAAGAAAAGGGAAAAGGAGCAGAAGGCATGTTTGAGGAAATAATGGCTGAAAATTTCCCAACTATTAGGAAGAACATTGATGTACCTATCCAAGAAGCACAGCATACTCCAAACACAATAAACACTAAGAAACCTACTATGGGACACATACTAATCAGATTGTCAAACACCAAAGATGAATAGAGAACCCTGAAAGCAGGAAAAGAAAAGAGATCCATCAAATATGAGTTGCTTGATAAGATTAAGAGCTGATTTCTCATCTGAAACCATGGAGGCAAGAAGGCAATGGTATGACGTAGTTAAGGTGCTGAAAGAAAAATCTGCCTGCCAGGAATTCTGTAGCCAGAAAAAAAATTCCATAAAAAAATGAAGGAAAATAAAAATATTAACAGTTAAACAAAAATTGAGAGAGAAAGTCAAGAGCCCTGAACCAAAATAAATACTAAAGGGATTTCTGCAGGATGAAAGGAAAAAACAGGAGAGAGAGATTTGGAAGAGAGTATAGTGAGGGTAAATAAAAGAAACAAAAATAAAATATGACATGTATCAACCTAAAGAAAAAATGGCTGAAGTAAATACTGCCTTTACAGTAGTAACATTGAATATTAATGGATTTAATTCCCCAATTAAGAGCTGTAGATTGGCAACTTGGATAAAAAGTATGACTCATCTATATGCTGTTTACAGGATACTCACCATAAAGACAAGGACATAAATAATTTGCAAGTAAAAGTTGGAAAATTATTTTTCATGCAAATAGTAATCAGAAAAGCATGGGGTAGCTGTACTATTGAAATAGACTTTAAATGCAAAACTCTTGCAACAGACAGAGAAGGACAATATATATTAATTAAGGGGACAATATACCAAAAAGAAAGAACAAACCTAAATATGTATGCACCTAGCCAAGGTGTCCCAAAATACAAAGCAAGCATTGGCAAAAATAATGAGATAAATACATGCCTCTAAAATCATAGTGGGTAACATCAATACAACACTCTTAGCAATAGACAGAACATATCAATGGAAGATCAATAAAGAAACAGAAATCTTGAATAATATTTTAAAGAAACTAGATCTAACCAACATATATAGAACATTGTACCCCCAAACAGAAGAACATACATTCTTCTCAAGTGTTCATGGAACATTCTCCAGGATAGACCATATATTAAGATAGAATAAGACTCAACAAATTTAGAAAGATTGAAATTATACAAAACACTATCTATGAACACAAGGAAATTAAGCTGGAAATCAATAATGGGTAGAGAACTGGAAAATTCTGAAATACATGGAAGTTAAACAATACACTCTTAAACAATCAGTGGGTCAAGGAGGAAATTGCAAGACAAATCAGTAAATATCTTGATGAGAATGAAAATGAGAACACAACATATAAAAACGGTGGGCCACACTGTGGGAAATGTTTGTGTGGGCTGTGGTGGGAGGTGTGGGAGGTGGGCAACATGGGAATCCCAGTGGGTTCCGTGTAATATTTTAGGTAATCTAAGCACCTCTTAAAATATATGTATATATATATATATATATATATATATATATATATATATATAAATAACATTTTTGTAAGCAAATACACATATATGCATATATATTTATATATCATTTTACAAATGTTTGTATGTATTGTGAGAATTTTGATTTTTACCCATAATAAAAAAAAAAAAAAAAAAACAAAACTTTTGGGATGAAGTGAAGGCATTTCTGAAAGGGAAATATATATCTGTAAATGCCTACATTAACAAAGAAGAAAGAGCTAAAATTTATTTTAAAAACTGCCCATCTGAAGGAACTTAAAAAGAACAACTAACTTATCAAATAGAAATCAGAAGGAAAGAAATAAATATTAGAGCAGAATTAAGTGAAATTGAGAATAAAAACCAACTTAGAGAGTTAATAATACCAATAGCTGGTTTTGAGAAGATTAATAAAATTGACAAACCCTTACCTAGGCTAACAAAGAAATAATATAGATGATGCAAATAAATAAAATCAGAAAAAAAGAGAGCAGATAACAGCACTAACCCCACAGAAATAATGATTATAATAAGAGGTTACTATGAAAAAACGGTATGCCAAAAAGTTGGACAACTTTGATGAAATGGATGAGTTTCTAGAAACACTTGAGCAACCTCCACTGATAAAAGGAGAAATAGAAGATCACAACAGAATAATCACAAGTAATGGTATTGATTTAGTCAACAAAAACATCTAATCAAGGAAATCCCAGGACCAGATAGCTTCACAGGTGAATTCTCCCAATCATTCCTAAAATACCTAACATCAATCCTGCGCAAAAAAATAACAAAAAATTAAAGAAGATGGAACATTACCTAACTCATTCTAATACCAATGCCACATAAAGACTATTCAACAGGTAGGATTAGAAGGAAACATCCTCAACATAATAAAGGGCATATATGAAAAACCCACAGCTAACACAATAATTGTGAAATGGTAAAGCTTTCCCTCAGAAAAAACACAAGGATGCTTATTTTCACCACTCTTATTCAGTATAATGTTATAAGTTCTTGTTAGAGCACTTGGCAAGAAAAAGAAATAAAAGACATCCAAACTGGAAAGGAAAAAGTAAACTTTCACCATTTGCAGATTACATGTTCCTATATAGAGAAAGCCATGAAAACTATATTAAAGCTTCTAGATCTTAAAAATGAGTTCATTAAGTGTTAGGATATAAAATCAACACACAAAAACCAGGAGTATACCTTAAAACAAATAATGAGTAATCTTAATAAGAAATGAAGAAAATCATTCCATTTACAATAGCAATAAAAGAATAAAATGTCTAGGAAAACATTTAATTAGGGATTCCTAGGACTCGTACACATGAATCGACGCAAAATTGTCAAAAGAAATTAAAAAAAAAGGCCTAAATAAATGGAAAGATATTCTGTATTATAGATCGAAAGACTAAGAAACATTAAGATACCTATTCTACCTAAATTGATTTACAGATTCAAAGCAATCCCAATAAAAATTCCAACAATAATTTTTACAGAAATAGAACATCCAATTATCAAGTTTATTGAAAGTTTAAGGGGCCCTGAGTAGCCAAACATCTTGAAAAGGAAAAAGCAAAGTTGAAGGACTCGTATTACCTGACTTTGAAGCATGCTACAAAGATACAGTGGTCAAAACTCAATGGTATTGGGACAAGGATAGACATATTGACCAATGGAACCAAATTGGAGTTTGGAAATAGACACTCACTTATATGGCACACTGATATTTGACAAGGCTGTCAATTCCTCTCATCTGGGAGAGAATATTCTCTTTAACAAATGATGCTGGGAAAACTGGATAGCCATATCCAAAGGAGTGAAACAGGAGCACTATCTCATGACCAATAAAAAATTAACTCAAGATAGATCATACACATCAATGTAAGAACCAGGGCTATAAAGTTCCTAAGAAGATAATGTAAGGAAGCCTATACATGAAACTGTGGTTGGAAATGGTTTCATGAACTTTACACCCAAAGCATGAACAATGAAAGAAAAAATACATAATTGGGGCCTCCTCAAAATTAAAAAAAATATATAAAAAACTTTTGTGCTTCAAAGGAGTTTTTCAAGAAAGTTAAAAGGCAGCCTACTCAAAGGGAGAATATATGTGGAAACTACATATCTGATAAGGTAATCATATCTAACATATACAAATAAAATCTACACCTCAATAATAAAAAGACAACTCATTATAAAAATGATCAAGAGACTTGAACCTACTCTTTTCCAAAGAGGAAAATGGATGGCTAAAAAGAACATGAAAAGATGCTCAACATCACTAGTTTTAGTGAAACGCAAACCAAAACTATAATGAGACATGATTTCACCCCTATTAGACCGTTTGCTCTTAGAAAGAAAAAAAAAAAAAAAAAAAAAAAAAAACAGAAAATGACTAGTGTTGGAGAGGATGTGGAGAAATAGGAACACTCATTCACTGCTGGTGGGAATGAAAAATGATGCAGCCACTATGGGGGACAGTTTGGCAGTTCCTCAGAAAACTAAGTATAGAATTGCCATATGATCCAGTGCTCCTAATACTAGGCATATACCCAAGAGTATTGAAATCTGGGACATGAACAGATATATGCACACCAGTTGCCATAGCAGCATTGTTCATAATTGCCAAAAATGGAAGCAACTCAGGTGTCTTTCAACAGATGAATAAGTAAGAAAAATGTGGTATAATCATACAGTGGAATATTATTTAGCTCTAAGAAGAAATGAAGTATTGACCCATGTGATGACATGGATGAACCTTGGGGTCCTTATGTTGAGTGAAATAAGGCAGACACAAAAGATAGATATTGCATGATCTCATTGATATGAACTAAACATACCGAGAAGCCTTTGGTGTAGTCTGGAAGTTAGGTTTGCAGGATAGAAGGGCAGTAGAAATTGTGCCAGTTCTTAATCTGTGCAGAATTTACAATTAAGTTGATTGTAATGGTTTGGAAATGGATGGAAGTGATGGTGGCATAGAGAAATGACTGTAAATAAAAGTGCTGAAGTGTGAGTGTGAAACTGGTAGAAAGGGGAAGTTTTGGGGCATTGATGATGCTAGAAGCAAAGATAGAGGATAAAATGGGTGACTGCATAACTTAGTGAACTCTGGGGTGGTTGAGGATTGTGGTTAAGAATGCAAATATAAGAATATTCTTTCAGGATATATAATAAAGGTATGTAATTAGGATAGGGTGTTGACAGTCGGGGGTGATATATGGGGAAAATGCACCTAATTTTCACAGGTTGCTTTTTTAACTATCAGGGATGCTGCTGCAGTTTGGTGAGGGAGAAAGAGCAGGAATGGTTGGGGAAGAAAATGCAAAGTCATATACACCACAATCCACTCCATTCCACAACTCTTACAATTTTTCCACCACCTCTGCCATATGAAGCACTGAGGATGGAATGGGGGTTTTATAAATGGTGATAGTGAGATATAAGGCCACATCTACTATATAAACAACTAGACAAGCAAATGACTACTAATAGTTATAGAAGTTCATGAGCTCTGGGTGTTGCCACTTAGAAGGACAGCTCTTATGTGTAGTCTTTAGTCAATTACTACTCTTAATCCAAGATAAGGGAATGATATTCCAGGGCAAAACAAAGCTGCCAGATATTGGCACATCTCCACACACCCAGCAGTCTGATTGATTTTGGGTTGTTGCCACAGTAGCAGCTCAGTTAAGGGAGATGTTATATGAAACTATGTGAATCTGGAAGAAAAGCCTAAGGGCATAAGCACAAATTTTTAGTAGTTACCCTGAGGGGGGTCTTCCCCAGTGAGTAAAATAACAGTGGAACTTTCTCCCATCTGCCCTAGGATTTTTGCTGAGAGCAGGCAGGATTGGGGCTTATGATACTGTACATGTTGACCCTGTATTAAAGAAGAAAACTTTAATGAAAATTGTGTTTCTTTTTATTCTACCCATATCACTCTGGCAGTTATGATCCCTGTTGATATGTCTTTCATGCATTTGGCATACTGTAGTACTGTTGGTCCTTGTGAGAAAAGGAAGGTTGGTGACAGTGTTCCATTGGCCTGTTATGTTGTGCCTTCCAGCACTATGGAACAGTGTCAGTCTGGAGGCAATGTCAACTGTAGAGCAATAGGGAATGAATAATCACTGGCTGGTAAAGCCACAGGAGCTAGTAGCAGCATATTTCCATCCACTTTGGGGGCATGGCCAGGTGATTTAGCAGATACATTTATTGTTTTAGGGGCTGTACTAACTGATCATGCCAATAAGTCAAATAAAGAGACACTGTGTGTAGTAGTTGAGGCCTGGTCTAAATGCACGAATCTATTTGCCAGTCACTTAAGGGTATGTTGGTTTTGTGCACATGCCCATTGCTGAAAGGCAGCAAATGTGGTTGGAGCTGTGAACAGTCCTCAGAAACTTGTATAATATGAATTTAAGTAGGGTTGCCTAGTACCTTAGCCCTGCAACACCCCATGGAAACTCCTCTATGGCCACTCTTTTTGTATATCAATATTCAGCACTTTTAGAGCTGGAAAACTTTAACTCTGAGTTCCAGGTGTCAAAGAGGTGCTTAAAAATTCTAGGGAAGTATTAGGTCATACACAAAGAGTCTCAGGATTTAGAAATAGTATTTAGACATCAGATTTAATAAACAGCTGAATAGGAACCTTCAATTTTACAATACTTCCCAATAATTTCTAATGTAACTTAAAATATATTAAATGAGACTAAATATTTTTAAAGTTCATGAAAGAATTTTACTTCAAATTAAAATGAAGAGGGGTCGGATGTGGCTCAACTGGTTGGGCGTCCGTCTCCCATATGGAGGGACCCGGGTTCGATCCCCGGGACCTCCCGGTAAAAAAAAAAAAAAAAAATTAAAATGAAGAGTGTCAGGAGCAGATGTGGCTCAAGCAGTTGGGTGCCTGCCTCCCACATAGCAGGTCCCAGGTTTGGTTCCTCTTAAAGAAGACAAGCAGACAATGAGCAGCTACAACAAGCAGGCAACCAGAAGACAATGAGCAGACACAGTGAGCAGACAATGCGGAGAAACAAGGAGAAGAGACAATGAGCAGCCAGTGACCATACACAGTGAGCAGACAGACAAGGGAGCCATATGAGGGGGGGGGGAATTAAGAGTTTCCACACTTTTCACTTTAAGATACACAATATTCATGAATAAACTTCAGCAGTACAGGAAAAAAACTAATTTCCTAATTATTTTATGAAAATCTAAGGTTCTCAATGCAATCAATATTTTCTTACACCTACCACAAAATTAATATACTGATTGAGGTGGCATCTACAGGTTTCTCTCTTATGAAGTTAGTTTTTGTTATCAATATCAAATCATAGATTTCTACATAATAATGCCTTCCCAGAATTAGCCATTCACATTGAAAGACTGCAGTTTAGAAAATGGTTTTACAAACTTCCACTAAACTATAACTTCCTATAGCCTCTTAAAACCATTTATAACCATACAGACTAATTACTTCACCTTAAGAGAAATTTCACCTTTGAATAATTTCCATATCCATTCAGGTCCTATCTTATATATTTCCGCCTTGATGAAAACCAGTTATTTTATCTTAGGACAAAAACCAACATCCCTTAAACAAGCTTATCAAATTTTAGTCAGCATTGACTATTAATTTATTTCTAAAACCTTTTTACTTCTTTCCATACCTATTCAAGTCTTGTCTTACATCCCTCATTCTGTTCTGTGAAAAACTAGTTATTTCACGTTAGGATAGAACTACATTCTCTTTTTCAATTTCATTAAACATAAACTTACAATTTTCATAATCTTAGTGATATAATAAATATAATGATAATTTATTTTATTAATATCCATATAAACCTAGGGAGATTATGCACAATTCAAATAAAATTGAACAATTATAGTTTATGCAAGAAATGTTTTTCTCTTCCTCCATAGTAGGCTAAAACCTCTTTTGAATAATTTTCAAGGACTTTTTCTTTACTTAATTAAATTTGACAATTAAATTATTAATTACTGTAATCCAAAGGCTGTTAATTTTTTTTAATTGGGGAAATACAGGACAAACTATGCAAAACAAAGTTTATTTTGTGATATTCCCTCTGTCTCTATCATTCTTAATTTCCAGGCTTAGTAGAGAGAATTCTAAACTAATCTCACATCTCCTTATCACATTGCACCTAGCTCTTCCCCCAGTAGCTCCCTCACCCAGTTTTAATGACAGCATTGAATTCGGTCAAGGTTAGGAGAAGGCCCTGAGGCCTTTATTTTTAGAGAAGTTTTAGATTACAGCAAAGTTACATCAAAAGTATTTTTGCTTCACTCAACATAAGGTCAAGATTCATCCATGTTATCCTGTGTGTTAGCACTTTATTCCTTCTTACAACTGAGTAATAGTCCATTGTATGTATGTACCACATTTTGTTTATCCATTCCTCTGTTGATGGGCACCTGGGTTGATTCAAACTTTTGGCAATAGTGAATTTGCGCTATGAATATTGGTGTGCATATATCTGTTCGTCCCAGACTCCTCAGGATGGGGGAAGAGCTATGGACTAGAGTGGACCTACTTGTATTCTACAATAGATATATTGTGATTCAAGCAATGGAAGAAATTACAACATTGATGTGGAGCCAGTGACTACTGGAGGCTCTGGGGGCAGGGAGAGGGAAAAGCAGTTGTAACGCAGGGGCTTTTTCAGGACTTGGGAATTGCTCTGAGTGACATTGCAACGACAGATATAGGCCATTTTATATCATCATATAACATGCAGAACTGTGTGGGAGAGAGGGTGGTCTACAATGTGAACTGTGGTCCATGATTAATGGCAAAGCCCCAGGATGTGTTTATCAATTGCAATTAATGTGCCACACTAATGAAGGATGTTTATGTGGGAGGTTGTGAGAGGTGTGGGAGGTGAGGCATATGGGAATCCCCTTATTTTTTGGGTAACATGTATGTAATCTAAGAATCTTTAAAAAAGTAAATTTAAAAAAAGTATTTTTGGACTTACCTTGGAATATATGATAACATATATCCTCAATGTATTAGAGATAGACTCATTTATAATTTTCCTACACATTGTTCTTCTGCCCATTTTATTTGAACTTATAATTAGCACTATGCCTGTTAAACATATGTCTCAGAGAGTTAAATTTTCTGGCTATTAATATGGCAGTTGAGCCCTGAAATCAGTAGAGATGCAGCCAACACTTGCTCTCCAGTTCATCAGACGCACCCAGGACAACTAACAAAAGGATGATGATGGACAGCGTGCATCCACAAAAACAGAGAGTATCTACTACTGCAAGCAAGACAGTTCCATCCAACTTCCCCATGGGATCGAAACCCCCACTCAATCAGAAACAGAGTAGGCATCACCATCTCCAAATCCTGAAGACTGAGGAATGAACAAACATAAAAGAGAAATGTAACTATGGACTAAAGTATACTTATTATTCTAATAAAAGAAGAACTTGTAACATTGATATAAAAACAGTGGTCATCAGAGGTTCTGAGGGGAAAGATATGGAAGAATAGGTGTACATGGGGCATTTTGGGGATATTGGAATTATTCTGCATGATATTGCAATGATGGATACAAGCCATTATACATTTTGCCAAAGCATATAAAATCGTGTAGTGCAGAGCATAAGCCATAATATAAACTATAAACCATGTTAGAAGTAATGCTTCAATATGTGTTCATCAATTTTAACAAATGTACAAAATTAATGAAAATGTTGTTAATGGGGAAAGTGTGGGAGTGGGAGGGGGTGGAGTGTATGGAATCCCCTATGTTTTCAATGTAACATTTATGTAATTCAAAGCTTCTTTAAAAATAAAACAATATAAAAAATAAAAAATAACTTATGGGGGATTACCATATAACCCACCCTCTCCCCTCCCACATTTTCCCCATTAACAACATTTTGCATTAGTTTGGTACGTTTGTTAAAATTGATGAACACATATTGAAGCATTACTTCTAAAATGGATTATAGTTTACATTATGGCTTACACTTTGCACTGTACAGTTTATAGGTATTGACAAAATGTATAATGGCCTGTAGCCATCATTGTAGTTTCATGCAGAAAAATTCCCAGTCTATTGGAAATTTTTCCAACATGTACAATCAATGGTATTTGGTATAATCACATAGGTGTACATTCATCATTTCAGTCATTATTTGAGCACTTTCATTATTCCAATAATAATTATAATAATGGGAACAAAAAATAGACAAACTAACAATACTCATCACCTCTCATTCTCTCTAGGCTTCCCCTGCCATACATAGCTGCTATTCTGTTTCCATTTTTCTAGTTTATTTGTATTTATGTTTTGTAACAACAGGCTTGTGTGTGCAATATTGCCTATATTCATATTTCATATGAGGTTTCACTATGTTATACAGTCCTGTGTTATATTTTTTAGCTTTCCTTCTAGTAATATAGATATCCTTAGAATTTCCCTTTCAACAACTGTCATACCATATAATAGCTCTGCTAGTTACAAACACTATGATGTGTTTTCACCATTTCTACTCATTTTCAAAGATTTACAAACAACCTTTTCACCAATTCTGCAGAGATGAGTCCTCAGCTTTCCATTCTCTACCATCATCCTAATTTCTTGTGATTTATATTCTAATTATAAACTCCATGAGTTTAGACAATATATTTAGTTCATATTAGCAAAATCATACAGTAATTGTCCTTCTATGTCTGGTTTGCTTCACTCAACATAATGTTCTCAAGATTTGGGGACATGGCCGAGAGGTTAGGCAGATAAGGCTTTGCTGTCACTAAAACAACAAGGAAAAAGCCAGAGCCTGCCTTGGGGACCTGTTTGGGGAACAGCAAACCAGGACACTGCTTACCAATTCCCAGAAGAGTAAGGGTCAGATAGATTAAGAAGCCAAAGCAAGAAAGCATGAGTTATTAAACCTCCCTGCTGCCAGGAATGTTTCCCCTTCCTCACCTCTAAGATATTAAGCAAGGGCAAAACTCCTGGCAAATTGTATCTAACTGAGAATAGAGTAGATATCTACCTCCATGGGAAGGTGCTCTGAGTCATCTAGGAGGGTACTGAACAGAAAAGGAAGCCCGGGAATATTGTGGGTCGCTTATCTCCGTGGTTGGAAGTGGCACAATACCCAGCCCTCAGAGTGGACAGACTAGGTGGAGCCCCTGGCCCTCTGCTCCAAATGGGAGTGTGATGGCAGATTTCCTGTGAAGAAGAGGGGTCTGCAAACGTGGAGAGTGTTTTCTTTGCAGTGAGTTTAGCCAGCTGGATCCCCCTTGAATATCAGAAGGGACCCTGACTTGGCAGGGAGAGGGGAGGGTTATATCCTCAGGCAGGCGGTCATGCCCAGCTACCTAGGTAAAGAGAGGAATTACATCAGAGAGGAGGCAGAGACGGATGGTTGACCGGCACCACTCCAGCTGACTGCAGGGAATCTAATCTTCCTAACCTTAAAATTTTTTACAAAGCCACAGTAATCCAAACAACATCGTACTGACTCTATGAGACTCATATAGACTAATGGAACTGAATTGAGAACTCATAAATCAACTATCACATTTAGGTCCAGTTGATTTTTGACATGGGGGAAAAGACCACTTTGTGAAGTGAGAATAGTCTCTTCCCCAAATGGCCTGGGAAAACTGGATCTCTACTTGCAGGAAAAAAGAAGGAAAACCCCTACCTATCACATTCTATATAAATCAACTCAAAATGTCTCAAAGACATAAATATAAGAGCCAGAACTATCAAAAACTCCTAGAAGAAAACCTAGAGAAGCATCTTCAGAATATTGTGCTGTGCGATGATTTCTAAGACTACACTCTAAGCATAAGAAACAATAAAAATAGATAAACAGGACCTCAACACAATTAAAAATGTTTGTGCCTCAAAGGACCCACCTCAATTGTCTAATAATGCTGCCTTTATCTTGGTTATATTGCTATAAAATTCCCTGGCCCAAGGTGTTTATCTTGCAAATAGAGGCAGTAATATTCTCTACACAACCTCTGAAGCCCTATAAATGGATATATACCATAGTACACCATGGGGAAGGGGAAGGTGGTGCAGCAACTATAAAATGACACTCAGAAAAATGCTTTATACAATGAAATAAATATGAATTTATTAATTCTATCAGGTAAAATCCAGGTAGTTGTGTGATTGTATACTAGGCCAATAAAGAAAAACACATTTAACTAGAACTGACATAATGGAAATTACATATTTATCAAAGAGTCTGTCTCCAAGCTGTTAGTTCAAGAAGGTTTTAGTGTCTTTTGTTGATTTTTCAGTTTGATTACAAAAATTTGGATTTAATACTAACCAACATTAAATAAAGCTAAAGTGTCAGAAATTATTTTATGTAATATAGGGTAAAAATTTTAATGATAGTATGATATAGGAAAAAAGAACTGGATTTATGATATTTGGCTCACTCACCTTCCCTCTATTATGTTCCCTTAGAAAATAAAGGAGACACTTTCTTCACCATGCTTTGAAAAATATATTGTTGAAGGTAACTCCAGAGTCTATTAGAAGTTCTTTATTGTTTTTTTTATTTATTAATCATTATAGGCAATCCTTTTTGAAAAACTTACAATTTTTGAACATTTGTTTCAAACCTTTCCAAATTTTAACTTATTTGAATCTTCACATGCCCTATCAAGTAAATGAAATAATTTTCACAGTTCACAGATGAAGAAATTTGAAAATAAGAGAGTTTAACTTGCCAAGGTTACAAAGAAAGTTGTGGGGCTGGGCTTATGGCACAGGCAATCTAATTCTAGACTCCAATTTTGTGTCACTAAGGGTAGGAAGGACAAGAAATAGCCTCTGAAGTCTTGTTCTCTTCCAAAATAGTAAATTTTACAACTCACATGGAAAAATATGGATTAGAACCACCAGTTTAAGAAACTTGAATATGCATAAGAAGTATTTGCATCAGATCTTCATTTAATCCTCAAGTTTGGCTAGTTCACAAATATGATGAATAAACTCACAGACATAAACTCTATAGTATACGTTACTAGGAAATAGAATGTGGCTTGATAATGAGATCTGATGCTTAATATATGTAGCATTATTAATAAGGGCAATTGCAAAAGTGTGGAAATGAGCAGAGTTGATAGTAACATATTATGGTGAGTATAAGTAACACTGTTGGTTTATAAATGTGATTGTAGATGAAAGGATTAGTGTGTGGATATATATATCATTGAAAGGAAACTAAAGAATATTCTAAGGAATGTATAATATAGTGATTTTGGTGGTGGATTGCGATTGTGGTAAATAGCATAAATATAAGAATGCTCTTCTTTTACAAAGTGCTAAGAATATGGTGATGTACGAGAAAACTACAACTAATGTAATTTATGGACTATTGTTAACAGTAATATTGTAAAATTTTGCAGCTTTGGCAAGAAGATATTATTTCAATATTCCGGGACAACAATAAGGAGGTGTTGGAGGTTTGGGATTTTTCCTTTTCGAATAACGCATATGTTCTAAAATTGACTGAGGTGATGACAGCAGAACTATGCAATGAAAATGAGAGCCACTGAGTGTACATTTTGAATGGATTGTACAAAGCATGGGACTGTATAACACAGGGAATCCAGTGTTGGATGATGGACTGTGGTGAACAGGACAAATATGAGAGAATGTTCTCTCATGAACAATAACAAATATATAACACTAATATAGGGTGTTAATAATTGGGTGGGTTGGGAGAAAATACAACAAATATAAGATATATGCTATAGTTAGTAATATTTCGGTGATGTTCCATCATTGTTTGTCACAAATATTTCACAACAATGCAAGAGGTTGTTGGTGGGAAGATGTATTGGAGCCTTGTATGATGATATGCAAGTTTGTTTTGTAAATTCACAAATTTTACTATACACTTATGTATGTATATTCATACATGAATGATATACTTCAATAAAATTTTATTAAAAATCAAATAGAACATTGGCAAAGATATGAAGATGCAAGTTCTAAAAGACAAAATTCAAATGCTCAATAAATATAAATTAAAATATGAAAATATAGTAATGATCAATGATATTCAAAACAGAAATCAAGGTGTACACCATCCAAGTTCATGTCTCAAGCCTGTAGGAAAAAATCCACTGCTCAGCTCACTGGTTCTTGGCAGAATTCAGTTCCTTCTGATTGTAGGGATGAAGTCTCCATCTCCTTGCTTCCTCTCCACTGAGGGCCACTTTCAGAAATTATAGACAACTTACTTTCTTTGACTTATGGTTCCCTTCCTCTTAAGCTAGCAAAGGTTGATTGATTTTTTTTAACAATGTACTGTTACCTTCACCAGCACCCATTGTCAAGACTTTTTCATCACCCCAAACAGAAGTTGTATTGTTTAAGCAGTAACTTCCTTTCCTCCATTATCTTGGCTTCCAGAGAACTCAAATCTACTCTCTGACTCTAGGAATTTGCTTATTCTACATATTTCATATTCATAAAATGTCATTTTGTCTCGCTTATTTCATTCAACATGGTATCTTCAAGGTTCATCGATGTTGCAGCATGTTTCAGAACTTCATTCCTTTGTAAAGGTGCATAATAATAAATTATATGTATATACCATCTTTTGTTCATCAATTCATCATTTGATGGACACTTGTTTTGTTTCCATTCTTTGACTACAGTGAATAATGCTGCAAAAAACATAAGTGTATAAGTATCTGTATGAGTCCTTCCTTTCAATTTTTGGGGTATATACATAAGAGTGGAATTGCTAGATTATAAGACAATTCTATGTTTAACTTTTTGAGGAACAATCAAGCTACCTTCCACAGAAGCTTCACCTCTTTACATTCCCGCCAGCAAAGCATAAAAGTTTCATTTTCTCCATATTCTTGCCAATATTTGTCATTTCTGGTCTTTTTCTAAAAGTGATGTCCATCCTAATGAGCATGAAGTGAATCTTATTGTCTTTTTGATGTGCATTTCTTTAATAACTAATGATATTTAGCATTATTTAATGTAATTATTGGCCATTAGTAAATCCATTCTGGACAGGCTTCCTCTTCTCAGACAAATGGGGTGCTGAGTTTACCATCCCTAATCCTTGGGCAATGTGCTCACCCTCTTTGTACCCTGGGGTGACAAACTCTTCCTGAACATCAGGCAGAAAATTCTACCTTCTTCAATTGCTGGGGCAAACTCACCTTCCATGTACACATGGGTGGGATTGCTCTCTGGGCCCAAGGGGTGTCTTAATTCCAGATCTCAGCTTCTATGGTTTCCTCTTAAAGCTGTTTCCCCTTCCATCTTTCCCCTACATGTCCCTTTAGTCCAAGTTGACAGTGGTTTTGTTCATACAGCTCTCTCAAAAAGCTTGCTGGTTTAGCATGCAGGAAGCAGTGGTCCAAGCCATTAGACAGTAAGACTTTCCACAAGTCTTGCCTAGATAACTGCATTTTCAATCCTTATTTACAATTCCCAAGTTTAGTTAATTCTGCAAATGAGGCACTATCATCTGGATGCTTGATTTCCAGAGGCTTGGAATTTCCGGAATCAGTTTACGGTTTCTTTGTGCCCAACACTTCAGCTCTTAGCTTATCTCTCTCATGTAGCATTTTGCTATAAGCTGCAAGGAAAAGCCAAGACACATTTTCCAAGTTTACTTTGATATGTTCTTCAGCTAAATGCCCAGGCTCACTATTTTCAAATCCTGCCTTATATATAACATCAGGAGTCAGTCTTGCTAAGTTCTCTGCAGCATTAAAACACAGATCACCTTTCTTCCAGTTTCCTATAATAGTTTCATCATTTACTTCTAAGGCCTCACAAAAAGTCTCTTTAGTGTCCATATTTTTATCAACAGTCTCTTCAAAAACTGTAAGCCTCTTCCATCAAGCATCTCACAATTCCTCTAAAAAGTACCCCATACCTATTTATAAAACTGTCCTAGAATTTTGTTAATTGCAAAAACTCAACCCCACTTCTTGGTACCAAATTCTGTATTAGTCAGCCAAAGGGGTGCTGATACAAAATATGAGAAAATGGTTGGTTTTTACAAAGGGTATTTATTTTGGTTGAAGCTTACAGTCACAAGGCCATAAAGAGTAAATTACTTCCTTCACCAAAGTCTGTTGCTACGTGTTGGAGCAAGATGACTGTCAGTCTCTGTGAGGTTTCAGTCTTCCTCTTCAGGCTCCATGGTCCCAATTTATTCTGGTCTCAGCTGTAAGCTGGTATAAGGCTCATCTTTCCCCGCCCCCCCCCGGGCTAATTTCTTTGAAGGCTCAGCTGCTCTGTTCTTACCACAAGGTCAGCTGTAGACTTTCAGGCTCTCTCTCTTCCCAGGTCCTCAGCCGTGTCTACAGAGCCAACTCCATTTCTCTGTGTTCTTCTCCTGTGTATTTAGTTCTCGGGGCTCTAGCATCAAAACTCCAACTCTCTCCTCTACTGTGTCTTTTTCTCTGGTGATCAGGGACTCAACATCCTACTGATGTGGCACAATCAAAGTCCTAATCATAATTTAATCAAGTAAAAGTGAAACCTCTGAAGTTAATACAATCTAATATGCCCAGAAGAACAGACTAGTTTATGAACATGATCCAATATCTATTTTTTGGAATTCATAAACAATATCAAACTGCTCCAGGTATGGTATTTGTTTTTCTTTTTGGAATAATAAAAATGTTGTAAAACTGATTGTGGGAATGAATGCACAACTCGAATTATACTAAAAGCTATTAATTGTACATGTTGGATTGATTATATGGTATCTGAATATATCTCAATACAACTGCCTTTTTTAAAATAAAAAAAAAAAGATTACATTATTTGGAAAGATTGTTGGATGTTTGTGAAGGAGGTTTTTTCAGGTCTTAGTCCTTGCACCAAAACAACTATTAAATAGGCAGTATCTCTATGAAACAACTATTTTTAAACCCCAGATGCCAGAAAAGAACTGTGCACCATCCAGGGAAAAGCAGGAGGAAGAAGATGTTAAATTATGGTAAGGAATAGTACATTGCTTTCTACATGCACCATCTACTATTGTCCATCATTCACTGTCATGGCAGGCTGCTGTGGTGGTACAACCCCTGGATATGTCAGTGATGACAGAAAAGGGCATAAGAATCCTTTTCCCCAAGAACAGTCGTGAGCACACTTAATCACTGATCTCTGCTTTTGATTATCTACTATGATCAGTGGTGGCCCAGGTCTGAGGGCAGCCATTGTTTCAACCCATCCTGGACAAAGGCAGCAGCAGCCATTTTATGAACCCACCCAACCCAAAGGCAGCAGTAGCCATTTCTTCAACATTCCTTGGAAAGGTGTCATGCAGTTGAGACTTAAATATGATGTGCTTTCTCAAGCCTCAAGGGACATATATTTGAAGGGCTGATTTGCTGGGCAGGCCAGTTAAGCTCAGTTTTGGGGAGCCTTCATGATTCTCTCCTGGGGGCAATTTGGAGCCAATCTGTGCTCCCTTTGTGAGTCCCTGGCCTGTTTCAGTGGAGAAAGACAGACTTGGGAAAATCTCTTCAGCTTGCCCCTCCTCCCAGAATTGCCCTCCAGGCAAAAGCAACCTGAGAAAAAGACTGGAGTATAAGAAACTATACAGGCAGATAGTCTGGGCAAAGGCCTTCTGGCTTCAAACACCTGTTAGAGGAAGGTCTGTCTCCTGGGAAATAGAGGGGACATCCAAACTCACATAAACAGGGGAAACCCAAAACAAGGAAGAATCAAAACACAGGAGAAGACTGTTCCTAGAAAGACAGGGAAAACCCTGCACACTGCATTTGCCTTGAGCAGACCTTCCTGACTGAAGGGCCGAATTGCAAAAAGAAAAATCTCTGTCTTATCACCAGCTGTTTAGAAAATCAAGAGACAGACATCTCAGGGAATAAATTCCAGAGTTAACATTTTAAAATATTAAAATATACTGTGCAGCAGAGCACAAGAAAAGCAAAGGAACAGGAAATGATAGACCGTGAAATGGGAGAGTACAAAAATCTAGAAAAAAAAAAAACACCTAAAAGACCAGAGTGTGGACAAAACAAGCAAAGTCTTTTTAAAAATGATCTTAACAATGCTTATAAGTGTAGGGGCAAAATGGCAGCAGATTAGGGAGCTATAAGAACCAGCTCATCATACAGTGCAGTTAGTAATCAGTCAGAGCTACAGAAATCACCTGTTTGGAGGGTACAGGAGGCCAGAAGATCATCCTACAACATCTATGAAGAATGGAAGGAGGAGACTTCCCATCAGCAGTGAAGATTTCTGAGTCGAGCATTCCATACCATGGAGGCTGCAGCCCATCCACCAAATGTGGGGCAACTATAAACTATTCCTTGAATGGAGTTGGATGTTCCATTTCACAAAAATGGGGGAGGAAGAGATAGTCAGGTACTGACTTCAGTTACTGGTTAATAAATTCATCTGGCTAAAATCCAATCCTAAGTACAACTAAAATTTGAACCTGTCAAAGTCAGAAATGTAACCTCCATTTGAACTCTGCCCACAGCAAGAGGGAAAGCAGGGCTGATTGAAAATCTCTACCCAGCTTCTTTGCATCCAGGACAGATTGCTGCCTTAGCTGGGGCTCCAGACCAGACTCTGGCAGGGAGGAAGCTGAGGGGACCTGCAACAGCCTTTCCAGGCAACTGTAGTCACTTTCAGCATGAATAGATTAGACTGGTACCAACATGGGTTCATCCCCACCCCCAATAGGACTGGAAGGGGCATGGTGTTTCATCAGCCTCTGCAGTCAACTGCAGGTACTTTCTGCCCACATAGGCAAGATTCTCATGTACACCTATGGCTCCAGCCTCAACCCCTGAGAGGGCAGGAGGAGGGATAATGTTCTTTAGCCTCTCCGGGCAACTGCAGTTCACTTGGCCTGCATAAACTAGATTGTTGGCTACACCTGTGCCTCCATCCCTACCCCAGAAAGGACAGGATTTAAGGAAGTGCTTCCTCAACCTCTCTAGGCAATAGCAGGTTCTTCTGTCCCACACAGACTAGATTGTTCAGCATACCTGTAGCTCTATCCCTATTCCTGACAGGGCAGGAATGTGTGCAGTGCCTTGTCAGTCTATCTGAGCAACTGTGCTCAGTTTTGGTCCATAAAGCTTATTTACTGCTAACACCTACAGCCCCATCCCTGCCCCAGGCAGAGAAGTAAGAGGTGTTGTGATTCATCAGTGTCCGAGTAATTCCAGAACATCTTGGCCTGCATGTTTTAGATTACTGGAAAAGGTTGTGGCTCTGTCCCCACCTCTGGCAAGGAAGAAATTTGAGGATGGTCCATTGTTTCCTGGGGCCACACAGGCAGCTTCAGCCTCCAAGGCCTACAAAACCATCTGCATCCTAATCCAACCCCAACAAGGAAGAAAGCACAAAGGGCAGACAAAAAATAGCTGAAAAATCAGATTGGCTAATCATGAGCCATTATATATTTCTGAAATAATGTGAACCATGTATCAAAGAGGGGCTATTATGGAAATCCACTATAATTTTTATGTAACATTTATATAATCTAAAACTTCTTTAACAATAAGAAAGAGGGGCTGAAGCACAAAGTCAATCAAATAAAAAGCCTAGAATAAAGAGAGAAACTGAGCCTAAAAATTTATATATCATGTAAATCAGATGCTGAGACAACAACAAAAAATTACAATCCATACCAAGAAACAAGAAGATATGGCCCAGTCAAGGAAACAAATTAAACCTCCAGATAACATAAAGGAATTGAGACACTAATCACAGATATTATCAAATCTCCTTAATAAAAGACATGGCTAAAGATGAAGCTGGGTTCCTCTAGGTTCTTGGCTATGTTCCATAAAAATATTTACGAACAAGCCAGTTTAGTTAGGCCAGTAGTTTATTAAGAAAAATTGGAGAAGAAAATAGAAATGGATTAAAATAGCAGATTATGGATCCCCAGGTGTAGGTGTGGGCTGCTCCATGCAGAGAGAGAAATTTTGCTTGTGTGGTTACTTTTTAAGCCATTAATTTTTCTTCCCTTTACTAATATTTGGGGGAGTGGTCCCAGCTGCTTGCTGTTTGATTGATTACCCTGCCCATCAGTTGCCTGGGGGGTGGAGGGGCAAGGATAAGGCCCCTTGAAGTTATCTGGGTTTTCCTTGACCCCGGACAAAATATCGTTCTGAATGGAGTTCTCATGGCTCGGTCCTTCTGGCACCCTCCTTGGTGGTGGTCTTCCCTCAAGGGGTTTCCAGGTGGGGTTCCATGACCACATGATTCACGGCCATATTTTTCTGCTATGTTTTAGACTTGTCTTCCCATTCTTTAAACTAGCCTACCTCAAAATCCCCCCTCACAGGGTTTACACCCTTATTCTTAAGGCAGAGCTGAACCCTCTTGCTACTCTATCACAGTTGGGGGAAGACGAATCTGGCACTGTGGGTGGAGCTGGATAAAATTCCCTATGGCTAGCAAGACATTGATTCTGGAAAAAATAGACTTAATTAGAATTTTTAAGATACATGGTCCCATTAAAAGGAAACTGGACCATGAATGTAGGAAAAGCCAGGTGCCTCCAAATGCTGCATCCTCCCAAAGTTGGTGGGTTTCATCTTCCAGCTTTCAAATACTATTTAGGACTATTTCAAAGTGATTTAAATAGAGACAGCATTCCTCCTTAAGGATCATACATGTTCCTCCCTGTGCTGTCAGCATGTTAAGTGCCCTTTGATTTTGCAACACCACAGTGGCAAGAAAGTCTGTTTGCTGTCTTAGAACTTCTAAGTCACAGCTAGTTTCTTCTATACTGTTAGTTGACTCTAGAGAGAGATTGTAGTAGACCATTGGGGTTTGTTATAAATTGCTAAACCCAGTTCCCAAAATGGTAGTTATACCTATGGCAGCTAAGAGGGGAATGAGAAGAGGTATTGCCCTTTTAGTTATAGTATAGGAAGAAAATACAGGAAATGGAAACAGACAAGGTTTCTTTAAGGGGTTTCTGGCTTGTCTGCCCCCTAACAATAGGCATTCAGGCTAGAGTTAGAGGGAACAGCTGGCTTTGACACAGACACTACTTACCTTTGTCTCCTGAAGAGGTATTTCAGGCTGTCCAATGGCCGGCACGCATGTATCCTGTCAGGTATTTCTTGTGAGCTGGCATTTCCTTGAATGGCTGGCTTCACTTGGGATAAGTGCACCCAGCTGGCAATTCCTTTTTTGACAGCTCTAGGAGTGATTAGAATCAGAGTAATGTCTCTTCCATTTTGGCTCTAATTGAGAGTGACATTGTTCTCCTTCCAGGTTTTGTTTGTTTGTTTTTTTTTCTTTCTAATAATTTTTCAAAAAAGATACTTAGGACAACCTCCAACTCCCCTATGGTTGGTGGCAAGGCTCCAGGAGGTGTAAGTTCATTGAGGTTGGTGGGCCACACTATGGGAGATGTTTGTGTTGGATGTGGTGGGAGGTGTGGGAGGTGGGCAACATGGGAATCCGAGTGGGTTCCGTATAATATTTTAGGTAATCTAAGCACCTCTTAAAATATATGTATATATATATATATATATAATAACATTTTTGTAAGCAAATACACATATATGCATATATATTTATATATCATTTTACAAATGTTTGTATGTATTGTGAGAATTTTGATTTTTACCCATAATAAAAAATAAAAAATAAAAAAAAATAAAAAAAGATACTTAGATTACATAAATGTTACACAAAAACTATAGGGATTCACATATGCCCCACTCCCCACATCTCCCACCCCTTCCCACATAAACATCTTTCATTAGTGTGGCACATTCATTGCAATTGATAAACACATCCTGGGGCTTTGCCATTAAGCATGGACCATAGTTCACACTGTAGTCTGCACTCTCTCCCACACAGTTCTGCATGTTATGTGGTGACTAAAATGGCTTATATCTATAGTTGCAACGTCATTCAGGATGATTCTCAAATCCCAAAAAAGCCCCCGTATTAAAAATGTTTTTCTGTCTCCCTGCCCCAAGACCCTGCAGTGGCCACTGGCTCCACATCATTGTTGTAATTTCTTCCATTGCTAAAATCACAATATGTCTATAGTAGAATACCAGTAAGTCCACTCTAGTCCACAGTTCTTTCCACAATCCTGAGTATTCTGGGATGGCCAGGTTTTGATTAGAACCTGGTTTCCAGATCCTGGGTGAGGAAATGTTGCCCATAGACCATCTCAAAAGGCTAAGATGAAATAGGTCCTTAGCCAACTAATTTACTGTTTCCCTTCTGGTGGAAAAATGCTTAGCCATGGCAGGATGGATGTGAGTCTGCCAATCCTCCCCAAGGTATCAATTAGACATCTTCTGGAATAAGGGCTAGGAGGAATGTTTAGTAGGCCCTGCAATAGCAATGTACAGTGGCTGGGATATTTCGTCAAATCTGGTATCCAGTCTATAGTAACCAGCCATTCCTAGGAAAGCCTGCAGTTGTTTCTTTGAGGCTGGGGAATACTAGGGATACCTTGAATTCTTCCTGGGAAGAGAGACCTTTCACCTGGGGTGAGAAGAAACCTAAAATAGGAGCCTTTCTTCTGAGAGATTTGTGCTTTGGAGGCTGATACTCTGTAGCCTCTATCAGCTAGAATTTTTTTTATTTTTCTAAAGATACTTAAATTACATGAATATTACATAAAAAATTTAGGGAATACCAATTAGTGTGATACATTCATTTCAATTGATGAACACATTCTGGAGCATTGCCACTAAGCACAGATTAAAGTTTACATTGTAGTTTATACTCTCTCCCACCCAATTCTGCAGTTTATGTCTATATATATGGCTAGTATCTGTCATTGCAATGTCATTCAGGACGATTCCCAAATCCCAAAAATGTTCCTGCATTACACCTCTTTTAACCTCTCCCTGCCCTCATAACATCCAGTGGCCACTGCTTTCACATTAATGATATAATTTCTTCCATTGCTAGAATCACAATCAGTCTATAGTAGAATACCAGTAGGTCTACTTTAGTCCATAGTTAATTACACAATCCTGAGGATTCTCAGTGGTGACATCCACTCCACCTCTAATTGAGAAGGGGCTGTGATCCCATAGTGCTGATGGGTGGTGCTCGCTTGCTTGCAGTTGTAGACACTCTTGGTTCCTTGGTATGGTAGTTGTTCATCATCAAAACTTTGTTAGTTATCCTATGTAAGACCAGTGGACGGGAGAGTAGGTGTTGCAACTCCATTGAGATTCAGGGCCCAACTGGCACATGGACAGCCAAAGATTTAAGTCTCTTGGAAACTCTCCTAACAGCTCTAGCACTAATTATAGGTTCAAATAGAAGGGCAGAAGAGCCATATGCAGGGAAACGCAACTGAGTCCAACTTTGTCATACTGGGGAGCATACATTCCAAAGTAGGGCCCACTGGCAAGGCACCAAACTCCTGAGCTATCTGCCCTAACTATAGTATCTGGATGTCTCCAGTGCTTTGAGGAGCCCAGCTATTTGTGGTAGCATCTTTGGCAGTCAATGAGATCCTACTGAGATGTGCATAAGTGTAACCTCTGGAATGATCTCCTGACTCATTTTGATGTCTCTTAGCCATATAAACTCATTTGTCTTTAGCTTGTCCCCCTTTTGGTCAAAGTCTTTTTTCAGTTGCATTGATAGCTGCTGCTTGGTAGTAATCCCCCAGTGCCAAAGAGTCTCATCCCTTGGAGTCATGTTCCATGCTGGGGGGAAGGTAATGGATTTATATGCTGAGTTCGACCTGGAGAGAGGCCACATATAAGCAACAAGGAGGCACTCAGGAGAGCAATTCTTAGGCATCCTGTAACACTAGGCTAAGTTTCAATTTCAAGAGTAAAGGTTCATAAGTATAGTCATCAATATCAAGGGCCTGTCAATGGACCATCTTCCTTCACTAGTATTCAAGGGATTCTAGCTGTTCCATTAGAGAATGTGGAAAAGCTCCCCAGGATGGGAATTGTATATTCCATTGGGTATTGTGTGACTCTCCACCCACTGGGACAATGCCCAATAAACATTTGAACACATTTATATCCCTATATGTATGCACAGGTGAGCTTCCTCCTATGCATCCCCCATCACAGACACCCCACACCAATGATCTTCCCCTGCCACAGTTGTAAGCCTTCTTCAATCCAAAACTTCTTCAAAAATGAAGCCAATAAAATTAACAAATATAATTAATAAGAAAATGAAATAATGATAATTTTGAAATTAAGGAATAAAATACAAAAAAATTAAAATTTTGTTAATAAATAATGAAAAAATATTCAAAACTTGTTTTTGACATTTTGCCTTTCATCACTGTAAGATCTTTTGTCCTATATGTACAGTGACATTTTCTTTCATTTGTTTAGATCTTTGATCAATCTTGTGTTAATTTCTGTATATGGTGTGAGATGGTGTTCCTCTCATTCTTTTGGATATGCATATCCAGTTCTCCAAGCACCATTTTTGAAGAGGCCATTCTCTCCCAGTTGAATGAGCTTGTTGGCCTTGTCGAATATCAGATGACTGCATATGTGAGCATCTATATCATAACTCTCAATTCAGTTCCATTGGTCAGTATGTTTACCCAACTTCCTATACCATGTAGTTTTCACCAATGTAGCTTTGTAGTATGTATTAAAGTCAGGTAGTGTGTTTCCTCAGATTTCATTTTTCTTTTTCATTATGTCTTTGACTGTTTGGGGCCTCTTGCCCTTCCAAATGAATTTCATAGGTAGTTTATCCAATTCATTTAAAAATGCTGTGGTGACTTTTATTGGGTTTGCATTAAATCTGTAGATCAGTTTTGGTAGACACCTTAATGATGCTTAGCCCTCCTATCCATGAACAGGAAATATTCTCCCATTTATTTAAGTCTTCTTTTATTTCCTTTAAAAGTGTTGTATATTATTCTGCATATGAGTCAGTTACATCTTTAGTTAATTTTATTCCTAGGTAATTGATTCTTTTAGTTGCTGGTGCAAATGGGACTTTTCTTGATTTCCTGCTCAGATTGCTCATTATTGGTGTACAGAAATGCTACTGAGTTTTGCGTGTTAATCTTATATCTTGCAACATTAATGAACTCATTGCTAAGCTCTAGAAGCTTTGTTGTAGATTTCTCAGGGCTTTCTATGTATAAAATCATTTTGTCTGCAAATAGTGAAATTTTTATTCTTCCTTTTCAATTTGGATGTCTTTTATAAATTTTTCTTTCCTAAGTGATCAAGCAAGTTCTTCTAACTCAATGTTAAATAGAAGTGTTGAAAGTGGCCATCCATGTCTTGTTCCTGATCTTAGAGGGAAAGTTTTTAGGATTTCACCATTGAGTATGATGTTAGCTGTGGATTTTTCATATATACTCTTTTTCATGTTGAGCAAGTTTCCTTCTATTCCTATCTTTTCTATTTTTTTTAACTAGGAAAGAGTGTTGTATTGTATTTAATGATTTTCTGCATCTACAGAGATCATCATGTGTTGTTCTTCTTTTTACTTTCAATCTGTTTATGTGGTGTATTACATTGATTGATTTTCTTATGTTGAACCATTCTTGCATAACAGACATGAAACTCACTTGGTCATGGTGTATAATTCGTTTGATGTGTTGTTGAATATGATTAGCAAGTATTTTGTTGAGTATTTTAGCCTCTAGGCTCATTACAAAGATTTGTCTACAGTTTTCCATTCTTGTGGCATTTTTGTTTGGCTTTGGTATTAGGATGAGGTTGGCATCATAGAATGAGTTAGGCAATGTTCCCTCCACTTCTATTTTTTGGAAGAGTTTAAGCAGATTTGGTGTTAGTTCTTTCCAGAATGTTTGGTAGAATTCATCCGTGAAGCCATCTGGTCTTAGACACTCCTCAGTAGGAGGTTTTTGATGACTAATTCTATCTCATTAATTGTGATTGATATGAGTTCATCCATTTCTGTTTTGACAATGTAGGCTGCTTGTGTGTTTCTAGGAATTTGTCCATTTCCTCTACATTATCCATATTGTTGGCATATAATTTTTCAAAGTGTCCTCTTATGATACTCTTTCTTTCTGTGGGTCAATAGTGAAACTCCTTCATTTATTCTTATCTTATGCATTTGCATCTTCTCTCTTTTTTTTCTTTGTAATGCTAGTTAAGAGTTTGTCAATATTATTAGTATTTTTGAAACATCAGGTTTTTGTTCACTTATTTTTTCAAGTGCTTTCTTATTTTCAATTTCATTTAGTTCTGCTCTAATCTTTGTTATTTGTTTATTTCTACTTCTTTGGGGGTTAGTTTGTTGTTCTTTTGCTAATTCCTCCAGGTGTGCAGTTAGGTGTTTGATTTAAGCACTTTCTTTTTTTTTAATAAAGGCATTTATAGCTATGATTTTCCCTCTAGGTACAGCTTTTGCTGCTCCCCATAGGTTTTGATAAGTTGTGCTGTCATTTTTTATCACTTCAAGATATTTACTGATTTCTTTTGTGATTTCCTCCTTGAACCACTGTTTGTCTAAGAGTGTGTTCTTTAACTTCCTTATCTTTGTGCCTAGTCTGTTTCTCTGCCCCTTACTAATTTCTGGCTTCATTCCATTGTGGTCAGAGAAAGTACTTTGTATGATTTCTATCTCTCTGAATTCATTGAGAGTTGTTCTGTGGCCCAGCATATGATCCCTCCTGGAAAATGATCCACATGCACTCGAGAAAAATGTGTATCTCACTAGATTTGGGTGTAATGTTCTGTATGCGTCTGTTAGGTCCAAGTCCTCTAAAGTATTATTCAAAGTCTTTGTTTCTTTATTGATTCTCTTTTGAGATGTTTTCTTTAATGGTGATAATGGTGTATCAAAGTCACCCATTATAATTGTAGAGGCATCTATTTCTCCAAGTAGTTTTTCCAGTGTTTGTCTTGTGTATTTTGAGGTGCTACAGTAAGGTGCATAAATGTTTATGATTGTTCTTTCTTCTTGATGCATTAAAATAGTTTGCATTTAAAGTCTATTTTGTCAGATATTAGTATAGGTACTCCAGCCCTTTTTTGTTTACTGCTTGCTTGTAAAATTGTCTTCCAAACATTCACCTTCAAACTCCTTGCATCATTGGGTCTAAGGTGGGTTTCTTGTAGACAGTATATAGATGGGACATATTTCCTTATCCAGCTTGTCAATCTTTGTCTCTTGACTGGTGACTTTAATCTATTAACATTCAATGTTATTACTGTCAAATATTTTCTTACATGAGCCATATTTTATTTAGATTTATGTGTACCATATGTTGTTTTTATTTTTCTTTTTATCTTTTTAGTTGTTCTTACAATCTCCTCCAACTCTCTCTCTCTCCTGTTTTTTTTTTTTTCCTTTTCATCTGCAGAACTCCCTTTAGTATTTCTTGAAATGTTGGTTTCTTATTGACATATTCTCTTAATTTCTGTTTATCTGTGAATATTTTGAACTCTCTCTCATTTTTGAATGCCAGCTTTGCTCAATAAAGAATTCTTGGCTGGAATTTCTTTTCTCACCTTAACTATATCATGCCACTGCCTGCTTGCCTCCATGGTTGCAGATGAGAAATCAGCACTTGATCTTATCGCGCTTCCCTTTTATTCGATGGTTCTCTTTTCTCTTGCTGCTTTCAGTATTTTCTCTTTGTACTGAGCACTGAACAATTTGAAAAGTACATGTCTTGGAGGAGACCTATAGGATTTATACTGTTTGGGGCACACTGCATTTCCTGGACTTATATGTCCATGTTCCTCAATAGGTTTGTAAAGTTTTCAGCCATTATTTCCTCCAACACTCCTTCTGTTCCCTTTCCCTTCTCTTCTTCCTCTGGGATGCTTACAATGTGTACTGTATTTCATGTTGTCATTCAAATCCCTAAGTCTCAGCTGGATTTTTTCTATGTTTTTATATTTCTGTTCTACTCTCTGTTTGATTTCAGCTATACTGTTTTCCACATTGCTGATTCTTTCCTCTGCCTCTTCTAATCTGCTGTTAATGCTTCCAGTGTATTTTTTTTATTTCTTGCATTTTGCCATTCATCACCATAATACCCGTTATCTTTTTATGTATGTTTACAATTTCTTCAGTCTATTGTCCCAGTATATTCTTAATATCATTAATCTCTTCGTTCACTTAATTAAGTTGATACTTGGTAATTGTTTGGACATCTCTGATTAGTTGTTCCATGTTCTGCATCTCTTTCTGGTTTTTACTTTATTCTTTGGAATGGACCATGTTTTCCTGTTTCTTATAATGGTTTGTAATTTATTGTTGGTGTCTAGGCATTTGTTTTTCTTGATGGGTTTATTCAGGCAATTATCTTTCCTCTTTATTCTATGATTTTATTTTGTTGAATTTTTTGTGTGTGGTAAGGTTTCACTTTGACACTTCATTCTTGTTATTCTATTTTCTTGTTTTTGTCTATGTTCTCTTGAAAAAAATTAGAACCAGAGAAAAGGAAAGAGATAGAAGAGAAAAAGAATAATAGTAATAACAATAGTAAAAGTTAAAAGAGGTAAAATACAAGACCTAGGAAATTTAAAAGTTTACATGAGTAGGAGTACAGAGGAATAAGATTAGAAAAGTGGAATAGAAACATGAAACAGGAAACAGAATAGAGAAAAATACATAGAATGAATTAAAAGGCCAGTATGATGAGAGGACAGGAAAAGAAAAAGAAAAGATAGAAAGAACAGAAAAATTGAGAGAGAAAAAAAGAAGAAAAATTGGAGAAGAAACAAAGAGGTGGAATAAAAGAACAACAACAGAAAACTGAAGACATGAAGATGATGGAGAGAAAAGAAATAGTGTAGGTAGAGAAAATCAATAACCAAAAGAAAAAGAGAAAACTCAAACAGAAACAAAGGACGGGGAAGTGCTACAAACAAGAAACAAGACAGCAGCAACTCATTTTTAAAAAGCGAGAAAAGAAAATAAAAGATAAAAAAAAAAATAACAAACATGGAAAAATAGCCTTTTCTCCTATACCCTGAAGGATCTTCTCAGGCTGCTGGAGTTCATTAATCATTCCCCTGCAGCCTGCCCTCTCCAGGTTTGAACCAGGTTTTAGTGAGTAAAATAAGGAAAATAAAAACAGAATTTTTAAAAAAATAAGTGATCCAAGAAAAGCTAATACGAAGAGAATGTCTAAATATTCCCTGTCATAAAGTTTCAGTTGCACGCATGATAACCTGGTGGATCACTTCTCAAAGAAGAGCCAGGAATTCAACCAGGGACCTCATATATGCTAGGCAGGAATTCTCCCACTGAGCTTGTCTGTCTCCTTAGGTTAGTTAGCCATTCAGAATATTCTCTATCGGGAAGCGGCTGTGGCTCAATCAGTAGGGCTCCCGTTTACCATATGGGAGGCCCCGGGTTCGGTTCCCAGGGCCTCCTGGTGAAGGCAAGCCCGCCCGCACGGCGTGGTTAGCTGACCCAGCGAGCACAAGCAGCAAGGGGGGGATAAATGAATAAATAAATAAAATCTTTAAAAAAAAAAAAAAAAAAAAAAAGAATATTCTCTACCCCCTTTCCCTAAGGCAGGTTAGATTCTCTGCAGTTGCTGGATTCCTGATGACCAGCTACCTGTCTCTGCCTCCTCTTTGATGTAATTCCTCTCTTTAGCTAGGTAGCTGGGCATGACAGCCTGCCTGAGAAGATACTCTTCCCCTCTCGCTGTCTAGTCATGGTCACTTCTGATATTCAACGGGGGCCCAGCTGGCTAGACTCATTGCAAAGAAACCACTCTCCACCCTCCCAGACCCCTCTTCCTCCCAGGGAATCTGCTATCATACTATCACACTCCGTTTGGAGCCAGGAGCCAGAGGCTCCTCCTAGGCTATCAGTCCTGAAGGTGGGGTATATATGCTGCCTCCAACCACCAAGGCAAGCAATGCACGATTTTCCACTGGCTTTCCTATCTGTCCAGTACCCTCCTAGATGACTCAGCACCTTCCCATTCTGTATATATCCACAGGAGCTGGCAGGGAGGAAGATGTTTGCTCTCCTTTCAGTTAGATACAATTCATCAGGAGTTTTACCCTTTCTTAATGTCTTGGTGTTGAGAGAAGGGAGCCCTTCCCCATGTCTGGGAGTTTGAATAACTCATAGCTTGCTGTCTCAGCTTCTTTGTCTTTCTGTCCCTCACTCTCCCTGGAGCCTCGAAGCAGTGTCCTGGTCATCTGTACCCCAAAGCAGGTTCCAAAGGAAGCCTCTTGCTCTTTTTCTGCTGTTTTAGTGAAAGCTGAGCCTTTTTTGCTTAACCTGCATTCCAATTTCCCACAATCCCCCTTAGCTAGGAAATTAAGGACTAAAATTGTGTGGTTATTGGAAACTTCCTTTGTTGGACTGCAAAGAAGCAGATCATCCACATATTGTAGGAGGGAGCTCTGAAGAAAGTGAAGATCAGCTAGGTCTTAAGCTAAGACATACTCCAAAATATGGGGGTTGTCCCAGAACCTTGGCAGCAACATGGTTCTTGTAAGCTGGACTGGTGGTTTAAATTTGGTATCTTGCCATTCAAAAGCAAAAAATAATTGGGATTCTGGGTGGAATGGAAAGCAAAAAAAAGGAATCCTTTAATTTATGAACAGTAAACCAAGATGTGCTTAATAGATCTAAGCTCTTGGTATGCAATACCATACATAATATCGCTCCATGGGAGCAGGTCATAATGCCAATTTTCTTGGTTTAAGTTTTATCACAGTGCTCTGGTAATTGTTGCTCCACTTAGTATGCCCTTCACACAACCATCATGTGGCTGCACATTTGAATTTAGAGAAAATCTAAAAAGGTAAGGCTCCAGTGCTTCACCAGCCTGGTGCAGAGTGAACTTTAGCACTGTGAAACAGAGCCAGTCTGGAGGCAATATACACTGTACATCTGACCATATTCAACAATAACCAGCTGCAGCAGGAGACTTAAACTGCAGCATAATTAAAGATGTAGTAGATACCTGTATTGTTTTAGGGATCAGTGACCAATTTAGCCAATAACTCATATGGAGAGGCATCATGCAGTGTATTTGGGCCCAGTTTGAATGCACAAGACAGTTTGAAAACACTGAAGTCTATCTCTTTTAATCTTTATACACTTTCTAAACACTTCCAATGCAATGTATAACATATCAAGTGAACTTAAATATTTTAATACTTTGATTTTTACTTCTATACATTTACCATGTATATTAGTCAGTCAAAGTGGTACCGAAACTAAGATCAGAAATCGGTTGGCTTTTATAAAGGTTATTTATTTGGGGTAGAAGCTTACAGTCACAAGGCCCTAAAGAGTCCAACTCAAGATACCATAACAGGTACTTCCTCACCCAAAGTCTTTTGCCACCTGTTAAAGCAAGATGGCATGTGATGTCTGTGAGGGTTCAGCCTACCTTCTTTCATCTTAAGACTCTGTGGTCCTAGCATCTTCAAATCTCAGGTGTAGGCTGCCATAAGGTGTGTCTCTCTTCCCAGGGCTTGTTTCTTTCTGGACTCAGATGCTCTGGTCTCTTCACAAGGTCAGTTGTAGACTATCAGGTTCATCTCTTCCCAGGAACTCTGTAAAGTCTAATGATCCGTCTCTCATCTTCTGTGTTCTTCTCTGTGTATCTACTTCCATGTGAGAGTCTGTTTTATCAGCCCAACAAGGGGGCAGAGACTCAACACTGCATGTCTCAATGATGTAGTCAAATCAAAGCCCTAATCTTGATTTAATAAAGTAACAGTGAAACCTCTGAATTTAATACAATCAAAGGGGTATCACACACAGAGGAATAGGCCAGTTTACAAGCATAAGTAATACCTCTTTTTGGAATTCATAGATAATATCAAACTGCCACACCATGATTATATTAATTAACAGGTATTTTACTTTAGCAGCACAGGAAAAACTGCTTTCTTCATTCTTTTCATAAACCCAAGATTCTCAATGGAATCAAGGTTATCTTTCTTTTTTTTTTTATTTTCTTTTATTTTTTTTTTATTATGGGTAAAAATCAAAATTCTCACAATACATACAAACATTTGCAAAATGATATATAAATATATATGCATATATGTGTATTTGCATACAA
>JAKSZT010054507.1:228692-263853 GCA_026826555.1 Tolypeutes matacus
GTGGCTGGAAGTTTTTTTCTTTTAGTGTTTTGACTATGTCATACCACTGTCTTCTTGCCTCCATGGTTTCAGCTGAGAAATCAGCACTTAATCTTATTGTGCTTCCCTTGTATGTGATGATTCTCTTTTCTCTTGCTGCCTTGAGTATTTTCTCTTTGTCTTGAGCATTGGACAATTTGACAAGTATATGTCTTGAAGTTGACCTGTTGGTATTTATACTATTTGGGGTGTGCTGTGCTTCCTGGATCTGCACATCCATCTCTCTCAATAGAGTTGGGAAGTTTTCAGCCATAACTTCCTTCAACATTCCTTCTGTTCCCTTTCCCTTCTCTTCTCCTTCTGGGATGCCCATAATGCGTATGTTTGTGCATCTTGCATTATCAGTTAATTCCCTGAGACCATACTGGATTTTTTCTATCTTTTTGTCTATCTTTTCTACAATCCCTTTGATTTCAACTGTATTGTCTTCCATACCACTAATTCTTTCCTCTGCCTGTTCAATTCTGCTGCCAGGTGAGTCCAGTGTCTTTTTCATTTCTTGACTTTTGTCTTTGTTCGCCATCATATCCATTACCTTTTTAGGTGTGTTAGCTATTTCTTCAGTATGTTCTCCCAGTGTCTTCTTTATATCCTTAAAATCTTCCTTCATTTCTTTAAGTTTGTCCATGATATTTGTTTGGATAGCTTTGATTAGTTGTTCGATGTACTGCATTGCTTCCTGGTTTTTATTTTGTGCACTGGACTGGTCCATGTTTTCCAGTTTCTCAGAGTCATTTGTATTTTTCTGTTGCCCTCTGGTCATGATATTATCTTGATGGGTTTGTTCAGTTGATTAGCTTTCCTCTATGCTCTAGAATTTTATTTAGCTTTTGGTTCTGCGTGTGAGTTAAGTTTTCTCTTTGGCAGTTTTTCTTCTTATTTTATTTCCTTGCTTCTTTCTACGTTCCCTTGAAGGCAAAAGGTTAGGGCCAGAGGAATCAAAAGATGTAAGGAAGGCAGAAGGATAATAGAAATATTGATAAAAGTTAGAAGAGTGGCAAAATGAGACTTAATGAGATGAATATTTAACTTGAGTAGGCAGTGTAGAGTACTAGGAAAAAATATGGAGTTCCTACAATGGACTGGGAAAACAAATGAAGGAATATATATATATATATAGTGATTTAGAAGGCTAGAATTATGAGGAGGGAGAGAAATATTAGAGAAAGGTCTGAAAGGAAAAAGTTAATATTAATAAAAAAAAAAGAAAAAAGAAGAATAAAAAACAAAATAGTTGGGATAGAAATTGACACCCTTAAGTTGTGGGCCTATGCAAAAATGTTGTCTCTAAGAGCCACAACAGAAAACAGAGGGCAGAAAGATTCAGGAAGGATAAGCGATAGTTTGTAATACAGAATCAATATATACAGTGAGTGGGAAATTACTGAATAAGAAGCCCAGCAAATAAGCAACCAGCTGGCAGCACCTATTAAAAAAAAAAAAATAGAAGGAAAAAGGAAAGGGGGAGGAAAACGGGAATAATAGCAATAGACCAGAAAGTAACAGAGAGAAACCAAAGATCCACACAGGCAAGCAGTCAAACAGAGCTAAGTGGGGTCAATGATTCCCCTAGGGTCCACGTGGATCCTTCCTGCCTACTTGTGTTTATCAATAAATTTCCCCACAGGGTTCTATATGCAGGTCCTGAAGCAGCTTTTAGCTATTAATCTAAATTAAAAAGAATTTATTTTTCATTTGTTGAGGTGAGCTCACTTTTTTTTTTTTTTTTTTTAGCCAAATGCAGGACCCAAAATAATTCCTCCTCTAGACCAACCCCCTTATGGAAGGGACCCTAGCTGGGCCCGTGGAAATTAATCAAGCACGTCCCACTTTCCGGACTCCCCAGATTAGCTGAAGCTCTGATGTTAGTCAGTGAGGAGTTTTAAAGATGGCGGATTCAGCCCCTTCTGGTGCTGAGCTCCAGCGTCACCAGGCTGCTCAGTAAATCAGTTTGAGTGCAGATTCGCGTCTGCTCTCAGCCTAATGCTGCTTCAGGTCGGCTTATCTGCTCCCCAAAGCTATGGGGCGGTGCAGACAGCCAGATCAATGTCTAAAAATATAAAATATCCTTCCCTGTCTTCCAACAGAACCTTCCCTTTTTTGGGAAGTGTCCCATCCTCCTGGCTCCGCAGCGGCCCGGGTCTTATCCCTGGGTGGCTAGGGAAATCAGCTGCGTTGCCCGACCAAAATCCCCCCTCTGGTTCACTGGGTGGTGATTAGCTCGTTTGCTCTGTTCACACAAGGTCCAAGGGGTGCCAGGCAGCCAGATACCCAGAAAATAAAACTTTTTCTCCCCGCCCGTGGCTCAAAATGGCCGTTTTATTTATTTTTTCCCTAACTGCGGGGCTCAGCCGCCTGTGCCAACCTCCACCGCAGCCTCAAAACTCACGAATCTCCACCGTTCGGTCCACACCACTGATCCGCGCAGATAGATGTCCCAAGCCTCTCACTCCATGCGTGCACAGCACAGACCCCAGGGCAGGACCCAGTCCCCAATCCGCCTTGCTCTGGGAGCTTGCAGTGTGCGTCCTCCTACACTCTCAAGGTTATCTTTCTTTACCACCACTTCAACATGCAGATTGAGGAGGCCACTGACAGATTTCACTATTATGAATTTACTTTTTGTTATTAATATCAGTTTAGGTCTTTAAATTAATAATGGCTTCCTAGAATTAGTTTACCTTAAAATATCCTTTTAAAATTACAATTAACAGCCATTGAAATTGACTTTGTCTATTTAAGAGAAGACAGACCTACATTTAGTTAACTTAATTTTATTAAACATGAACTTGCAACTTTCATCATCTTAACGTTTTAATACATATAATGATGATTTATTTTATTAGTATTCTATAAATCTAGGGAGATTACATTCAAGCTACATAAAATTGAAACTGAATAGTTTGAAAAGCATACTAACTGCTAGGTTCTGGAAAAATTATAATTGTTTAATTTGTTTTAACAGATTTTTCCTTAGCTTCCAAAGACTTTTCCTTTACTTGCTAAAATTTGGTAATAGGGTTATTAGCCACCCTTATTTTAAGGCTGTTAAAAAGTTTGAATTGGGGAATTATAGGAGAATCTATGATTCTTAATTTCCCATCCTACAAGATAGACTTTTAATCTGTTACACATCTCCTTTACCCCATTAGCTCTTGCAAAGAGAAGGCCCTGGGGGCTGGATAGGTTAAAGAGCTTAGGAAAAACTTTTCCCTTTCCCAATACTTTCTATATCCATATTTCTATGTGACCTTTCTATTCTTTTTAGCTTAATTGGGTGTCAGGAATACTTATTCACATATATAAGTGCATATTTAATTTTACAATTTGAATAGAGCTCTTTTAAGAATTTTCATTTGTTAATTTGGTATTACCATGCCAATGTATGAAGATATACACAGAACAAATAGAGTTAAACAAAAAAACACACAATCACTAATGTTACTTATAATTTTCATTCTCTTACAAAATAAATTTAACTGTAAGATAACATTTAAAAGATCTCTTTGAATGCTATTTATAATTAATCTGCACTGTGACCATGAGTTTTGCAAGGTAATTTTGTCCTTTAATTATTGCATTATAACCAAATGTCCCCAATGCTTTAAAATACGATTTTCCTTTACTTCAGAACTTTGCTTATTTTCCATTTTGAGTTTGGCAAACCTTTGATGAAAAACAGTATATACTTATTGAGGTTAGTGAAGCCTCAGGGAAACTGGTTTCTCTCATGAATTGCCACTTTTAGGAATCTCTACGCTCAATGTTGGATACCTTCTCTACTCCCCAATCCTCTGAGATAACAGGACTCCAGTGACCACTGGACTGGAAAAGTGGACATTCAACCCTGAGGGTAGAGAATTCTACCAGGCAGCAATTTAGTCCACACTTGTAGTCACAAGAGAAAGCAGGGTTATTGGTCTGAGGGGCAGGAAATGGAAAAAGGGGTGTCTCAAGTTTGCCTTCCCCTGAGCCATTTGGGGGTGGTGGTGGTGGTTGAAGTTGTCCACCTAACAAGGATGCCCCATAGTACTTGGGGCAAACACAGGCAAACATGAAGGGAGAAATAGATATCTCTACAATAATAGTTGGAGACGTCAATACACCATTCTAAGCATTTGATAGAACATCTGCAAGGAGGATCAATAAAGAAACAGAGAGCTTGAATATTATGATAAATGGACTATATTTAACAGCTATATACAGATCATTGCAACCCCAAACAGCAGGATATTCATTATTTTCAACTGCTCATGGATTTTTCCCTAGGACAGACCATATGATGGGTCACAAAGCAGATCTCAAAAAATTCAACCTGATTGTAATTATACAAAGCATTTTCCCTGATCAAAATAGAATAAAGTTGGAAACAAGGGGCGGGAAAAATGGAAAATTCACAAATATATGGAGATTAAACACTTTCTTAAATAATCAGTGGGTCAAAGAATTAATTTTCAGAGAAATAAATAAATACCTTGAGATGAATGACAATGAGAAAACAACATATCAGAACTTATGGGATACAGCAAAGGCAGTGCTAAGAGGGAAATTTATAGCCCTCAATGCTTATATTAAAAAAGAAGAGCTAAAATCAAAGACCTAATTATACAGCCGGAGGAACTAGAAAAAGAACAACAAACTAATTCCAAAGCAAGTAGAAGGAATGAAATCACAAAGAGCAGAGCAGTAATAAATTAAATTGAAAACAAAAAAGTTAGAGAGAATTAACAAAACCAAAAATGTGTTTTTTGAGAAGATTAACAAAATCAAAAACCCTTAGCTAATCTGACAAGGAAAAAAAAGAGAAAAGATACAAATAAATGAAAAAAAAATGAAAATGGACATTACTACTGATCCCAGAGAAATAAAAGAAATCATGAGAGGATTCTATGAACAACTGTATGCCAAAAAAATTGATAATGTAAGTGAAATGGAAAAATCCTTAGGAACATACAAACAACTTACACAGACCCTAGAAGAAATAGAAGACCTTGATAAACCAATCACAAATAAAGAGATTGAAGCAGTCATCAAAGAACTCCCCAAAATGAAAATCCCAGGACCAGATGGTTTCACAGGTCAGTTAAAAGAAGACTTAATAGCAAACTTGCTCAAGCTATTCCAAAAAATTGAAAAAGAAGGAATGCTTCAAAACTCATCTATGAAGCCAATATTATCCTAATACCCATGCCAGATAAAGATACTAAGAAAAAAGAAAATTACAGACCCATTTCTCTAATGAATTCTGGATTCGTAAACCAAAGGAGTGCTGATGAAAAGTACCAGAAATCTGTTGGCTATTGTAAAAGATATTTATTTGGTGTAGAAGCTTACAGTTACAAGGCCCCAAAGAGTCCAACTCAAGTTTGCCTTCTCATCAAAGCCTCTTGCCAAGTGTTGAAACAAGATGGTGGGCCATATCTGCCTGGTCTCTCCTTCTTTATTCCTCTTAAGTCTCCGTAGGCCAGATTCTTCCAATCTCAGCTGTAGGCTGGCATAAGTCTCAGCTGCTCTATTCTATTCTATTCAGTTGCAAACTATCAGGCAAATGGCTCATCTCTCTTCCAGGGCTGCAGGATCAGTTCTCTCCTCTTCCATGTATAAGGAGCCCTCTCTTTTCCTGTGTATTATTCTGTGTTTTTTTGAGTGAATGCAAGTTTATATCAGTTCACCAAGGGGGCGAGGATTTAACCTGAGTTATACCCTACTGACTTGGTCAAATCAAAGCCCTATTCTTAAAATAATGTAATCAAAGTCATCTAAGCTGAATCTAATGCAATCAAAGGATATCATGTCCAGAGAAACAAACCAGTTTACAAACATAATCCTTATCTTTTTTTAGGGTTGATAAATAATCCCAAACTGCCACAGATATGGATGCAAAATCATAAATAAAATACTTGCTAATAAAATTCAATAAGACATTAAAAGAATCATTCATCATGATCAAGTGGGTGTTATACTAGGTATGCAAGGTTGGTTCAACACAAGAAAATCAATTAGTGTAATACACCACCACATTAATAACTCAAAGAAGAAAAGTCACATGAGCTTATCAATTGATGCAGAAAAGTCATTTGAGAAAATACAGCATACTTTCTTGATAAAAATACCACAAAATTTAGGAATTGAAGGAAACTTTCTCAACATGACAAATGCCATATATTAAAAACTGACAGCTCACCTTGACCTCAATGGTGAATGACTGAAACCTTTCCCACTGAGATCAGGAACAAGGCAAGGATGCCCACTATCACCATTCTTGTTCAATATAGGGCTAGAGCTTCTAGCTATAGCAATCAGGGAAGAAAAAGAAATAAAAGGCACCCAAATTAGAAAGGAAATAATAAAAATTTTACTATTTGCTGATGATATGATCCTATATCTAGAAATCCCCCCAAAATCTACAACAAAGCTGCTAGACATAATAAGTGAGTTCAGTAGAATATCAGGATACAAGATCAATATGCAAAAATCAGTGGTGTTTCTATACACTGGTATGCACAAGCTGAGAAGAAAGTAAGGAAAACATTATATTTACAATAGCTACTAAAAGAATTAAATATTTAAGAATAAACTTAATCAAGGATGTAAAGAATTTGTACTCAGAAAAGTATGATGCATTGTTAAAAGAAATTAAAAAAAAAAATACCTAAATAATTGGAAGAGTATTCTATGCTCATGGTTTGGAAGACTAAATATCAATAAGATTTCAGTTCACTTAAACTGATACACAAATTCAGTGTAATCCTGATAAAATTTCCACCAGCATTTTTTTTAAACAAATGGAAAACACAATTATTAAATTTATTTGGGAAGGGTAAGTGTCCCAAATAGCCAGAAACCTCTTAAAAAGGAAAAATGAAGTTGGAGGACTCTCACTTCTGGAAGCTAAATCATTTTACTTACCTAGAGCAGTAAAATCAGCATGGCATGGCATGACCATATACACATAGACCAATAGACTGAAATTGAGGGTTCAGAAACAGACCTTCATATCTATTGGTAAATGATTTTTGAGAAGTCTGTTAAACCCACCCAGTTGGGCCAGAATAGTCTATTCAACAAATGTTGCTTTGAGAACTGGAAATCTATATCGAAAAGAAAGATTTCCCCTATCTCACCCCTTATACAAAAATTAACTAAAAATGGATCAAAGATCTAAATATAAAAGCAAGAACCATAAAGCTCCTAGAAAAAAATGTAGGAAAACCTCTTCAAGACCAGGTGGTAGGTGGTACACCAAAAGCAAGAACACAGAAAGAAAACATGGATAACTGGGACCTCCTGAAATTTAAATACTTTTGTGATACAAAGGACTTCATCAAGAAGGTGAAAAAGGCAGCAATGGGAGAAAATATTTGGCAACCACATATCTAACAAGGCTTTGATTTCCATTCTATATAAAGAGATCAGATAACTCAATAATAAAATAGCAAGCAATCCGATTAAAAATAGGCAAAAGATTTAAATAGACATTTCTCGAAAGAAGAAATACAAATGTCCAAAAACACAAGAAAAATTGATCCATATCACTACTTCTTAGAGAAATGCAAATCAAAAACGAGATATTTCACACTGCATAGAATGACCATTTTTTTTAAAAAAAGAGGAAACAATAAGTGCTGGAGAGGATGTGGGGAAACAGGGACACTTATTCACTGTTGTTGGGATTGTAAAACGTTGCAGCCTCTGTGGAAATTTGGCAGTTCTGCAGGAAGCTAAATATATAACTGCCATATGGTCCAGTAATTCATCTACTAGGAATATATCCAGAAGAAATAAAGACTGTGACATGAACAGAAATTTGCCCCCAATGTTAATAATAGTGTTATTCACAATTGCCAAAAGACAGAAACAACCCAAGTGTCCATCAACCAATGAATGTATAAACAAAATGTGGTATATACATACAATGGAATACTATGCTGCAGTAAAAAGAAATGAAATTGGGACATATATGATAACATACATGAATCTTGAAGACATAATGCTATGTGAATTAAACCATACACAAAAGGATGATTATTGTAAGATCTCATTAATATAACTAAATATGAGGAATAAATGCATGGAGTTAAAATCTAGAGTATAAGTTATTAGGAGATAAGAGATAGATTGAGAAGAAATATTGATGTTTACTTCATGTAGAAGTTTTAATTGTATGTTATGCATGTTTATTTTTTAAGTTCACAATTTTTACTGTATACTTATTGTTTTTGTATATTCACGTATGAATGATATACTTCAATAAAATATACATTAAAAATGTAAAAAAGAGAAAAAACATTTGGTAAACACAGAGGAGAATTTTAAAGCATATATAGAAAAAGATCTTATGGGAATTAAAGGCAGAATAAATGAAATTGAAAATACGCAGGATGGATATAACACCAGTTTTCATGAGACAGAAGAAAGAATTCATGAGGTTGAACACAGTGCCTCTGAAAGCAAAAGCACAAAAAAACAGATAAAGGAAATAATTGAAAAAATGGAAAAGGGTCTTAGGAAACTTAATGATGGCAAGTTATGTGCAAACTTATAAGTCATGGGTGTCCCAGAAAGAGATGAAAAAGGAAAGGGGGCAAAAGGAATATTTGAGGAAATAATGGTAGAAAATTTTCCAACTCTATTTAAGAATATAGATATTTGTGTCCAAGAAGCAAAAAGTACTTCAATTAGAATAAATCTAAATCATTCATCTACAAGAGACATATTAATTCGGATGGCAAACACAAAAGGTAAATAAAGAATTCTGAAAGAATCTAGAGAAAGGTGATTCATCGCATAGAAAGAATGGCCAAAATGATTAAGTGCTTATTTCTCATCAAAAATGCAGTGGCATGATATGTTTAATAAGATGCAAGATTAAAACTACCAGCCAAGAATCTTATATCTGGAAGATTGCCTTTCTTAAATGAGGGAGAGTTTAGAATATTCACAGATAAAGAGAAACCGAGAGTATTTGTAAACAACAGACCAGTCTTGCAGAAAATACTAAAGGGAGTGTTACAGCCTGAAAAAGTTACAGGAGAGAGAGGCTTGGAAGAGAGTCTAGAAATGAAGACTGGATCAGTAAAAGTAATGAAAATTGTAAAAATAGTGGTGAAAATAAAATATGACAGATAAAACCCAAAGGTCAGAATGGGTGAAGTAAGGACTGACTTTACAATAATAACATTGAATGTTAATGGTTTAAACTTCCCAATAAAAAGACACAGACTCGCAGAATGGATAAGAAAATATGTTTTCTAAAAGAGATTCACCTTAGACCCAAGAGTACAGATTGAAAATGAAAGGCTGCTGAAAGATATTCCACACATACAGTAACAAAAAATGCTGGTTAACTATACCTATATCAGATTAAATAAACTTTAAAAGTTAAGATGTTATTAGAGACAATGAAGCACTTTATATATTAATAAAGGGGAAAATTCACCAGTAAGAAATAACAATCATAAATATATTTGCAACTGACCTGGGTGCCTCAAAATACATGAGGAAAACACTGGAAAAATTGAAGGGAGAAAGAAATGTCTCTACAATAATAGTTGGACAGTACAATCACCTCTCTCATCATTGGATAGAACATCTTGGAAGAATATCAATAAAGAAACAGAGCTTGAATAATATGATAAATGAACTAAACCTAATAAACATATAAAGAACAATGCACTTCAAAACAGAATAATAAGCATGATTCTCAAGTGTTCAGAGATCTTTCTCCAAGATAGACCATATGTTGGTTCACAAAGACATATCATTAAATTTCAAAAGATTGAAATTATACAAACATCTTTCTCTGATCATAATGGAGTAAAGTTGGAAATTTTAAAAAAGGCATAGAAATGGAAAATTCACATATATGGAACTTAAAAACCTTTTACATAATTAATGTGTCAAAGAAGTAATTTCAAAAGAAATCAGTAAATATCTTGAGATGAATGAAAATGAGAACAAAACATATCAAGACCTATTGGATGGAGTGAAGGTAGTTCTGAGAAGGAAATGCATATCCATCAATGCTTACATTAAAAAAGAAGAAAGAGCTAAAATCAATGAACTAGATAAACAGTTGAAGGAACCAGAAAAAGAACAGCAAACTATTCCCAAAGCAAGCCTATGGAATGAATTTAAAAATCATAGCACAAATAAATAAAACTGAGAACACAAAAACAATAGAGAGAATTAAAAATCTAAAAGTTGGTTCCTTGAGAAGATATTCACAAACACTTAGCTAGACTGAGAAAGAATAAAAGAGAGAAGATGTAAGTCAATTAAATCAGAAATGAAAGCAGGGACATTACTACTGACCCCAGAGAAGTAAAAGAGTTCAAGAGGATACTATGAACAACTGTTTGCCAACAAACTGGACAACATAGATGAAATGGACAAATTAATAGGAATATTCAAACAACATATACTGATCTTAGAAGAAATAGAAGACCCCTTCAAAAAAATCAAAAGTAAATGACTCTGCACTTTGCATTAAACTTGGGATGCCATTCTTGAGTGGAGGGCTTAATTTTGAAATACAGCACCAGATAATGCAGACAATTTGAAAGAAGGTGAAAAGTGTTCTTTACTTAGGTTTGTTTGATTTCATTAACTCGTAACACTAGCTTAGCTTGATACAAAATAAAAAAACAGACATCTTAGAAATAAAAACCAAAAATAACCTTTAAAAAATATTGAAATGTACAGTGTGCGATAAAAGATTACAAGACAAACAAAGAAACATAATTGATGGTTCAACTAAAGGAATAGGATAAATATCCAGAAAACCTCAATGTCTTCAGACATTGACAACACTGTGAACATACTAGACACATATGTTAAAAAATGACCTTCACTATGCTCAAGGAGATGAAGGAAAGACAGAAAATGAACTAAAGTATATTAAGAAAACAATGAATGAAGAATATGAGAATCACAATACAGAGGTGGAAAATTTTAAAGGAATCAAACAGAACTACTTAGTTGAAGACCACAATCATGAAAAATGAAAAATTCCCAAGAGGGTTTCATAAGAAGATAAGAGTGGGCTGAAGAATGAATCAGTGAACTCAAAGACAAGACAATTGAAATAAGCCAGGATGAGCAGCAGAAAAATAAAGAATTATAAAAATTTAAAATAGACTGACACCTGTGGAATAACATCAAGTCTACCAATATGCATATTAAAGTATTCCAAAAAAGTGAAGAAAGAAAGAAAGGGACAGAAAGAATACACAAATAATTAATTGACAGAAAATATCCAAACTTGGTAAAAGACATGAATATGCATATCCAAAAATCCAGAGAATACCAAATGGGATAAACCTGAAAATAAATACACCCTGACATATATTGTTCCAATTGTCAAATTCAAAGAGTTCTGAAAGCAGAAAAGAAAAGCAATGTGCTATTTAAAATGGAGTATAAAACAGTTTGCAACAATTCCTTATTAGAAACCATGAGAGCAGAAGGCAAGGATGAAGCCATTAAAGTGCTGATAGAAAACTATTGCCAACCAAGAATTTTATATCTGGCAAGACATTCTTTCAAAAATGAGGGGGAAATTAAGACATTCCCAGGTAAAAAGAAAAGCTGAGGAAGTTCATTACTGTTAGATTTGACACCAGGGAGCTCTTCAAACTAAAAGAAAAAGCCACTAGACAGTAGTTCCAAGCTTCATAAGGAAATTAAGCCCCCCCCCTCCCCCCAGTAAAGCACCATTTGAGTAATTATAAATTCTGGCATTACTCTATTGTATTTTTGCTATGTAACTCTACTTCTTCCTCCTTACAGGTGTTAAATTGCAAGTGCTCTAAACGTAATGATGTCTATTATTTTGAACATACATTGTACAAATATATAGTTTGTAACAAGTAGAAAAATGTGGAATAGAAGTGTAGCAATTTGATATTATTTATGAATTCCAAAAATAGATATTGGATTAGGTTTGTAAACTGGTCTTTTCCTCTGGGTGTATTAGAGTGTATTGGATTTAGAGGTTTTAATTTTACTTGATTAAGTAATGATTAAGGCTTTGATTATGCCATGTCAGTAAGACATTGAGTCCCCGCCCCCTGGGTGGGCAGGGACTCACAGAGAAACTGCACCACAGAGAAGGGAGGTTGGAGTTTTAGGCTGGAACCAGGAAAGTGAACACACAGGAGAAGAATACAGAGGAATACTGATGGCTCCTTATACATGGCAGAGGCCCCAGGGAGAGAGACAGAGCCGTTCACCTGAAAGTCTGCAGCTGACCTTCAGGAGAGAGTATAGCATGTAAGCCCAGAGAGAAACAGAGCCCTGGGAAGAGAGGAACACAAGAAGCCTGAATTCTTGGCTGAAGTTGGCAGCTATCTTGCCCCAACACATGGCAATAGACTTTGGTGAGGGAAATACCTTATTCTTTATAGCCTGGTAACTGTAAGCTTCTACTCCAAATAAATAGACTTTATATAAGCCAGCAGATTTCTGGTACTTTGCATCAATACCCTTGGGCTGATTAATATAGGAAGGGTATAAGAACAGTGTATATGTATGTTATTGAAATCAAATATGCATTAATACACATGATTGTTATATATTTAGGATGTTAAATTTTAATTCTAGGATAACCACAAAGAAAATATGAAAAACATATCCAAATAGAAATAAAATGAGACTCAATATAGTACAATAAAAAACAAATAAATATGAAAGAAGGCACAATGGAAGTATTGGGGGACAAAAAAGGTAGAAGACTTATAAAGATTAAATATATATATATGACAGTAGAAAGTTATTTATATGCAAATGGGTTAAGTTCTGCAGTCAAAAGGTAAAGATTTGCAGAATGGATAAAAATGTATGACACAAATATATACTGTTTATAAGAGACTCGCCATAAATTCAAAGACATATGTGTGTTGAAATTGAAAGGATGGAAAAAAATATAACTTTCAATTAGCAACCAAAGGGGAGGTGGGGTAGCTATTCTAGCATCAGACAAAATATACTTTTATTCAAAATTGTTACAAGAAAGAAATACCATCATTTTATACTGATAAAGAGGTAAATACAATAAGAATTAAGAATTATAAGTATATATGCACCTAACAGTACAGTCCCAAAATACATGAATCATATATTAACAGAGTTGAAGGGTGATATAGATAGATCTATATTAATAGTAGGAGACTTTAATACATCACTTTCAATAATGGGTAAAACACCTAGACAGAAAAGAAATATGCAAATAGGAGGTTTGAATGATAATCTGAACAACTGTTTCAAAGGAAACTGCCATGTTTCCTCTTCCTTGATTTCCCCTTTTCTGTATATACTGATTTTTTCCACCAATGCTATTTCTTTTCCTTCCTTCATCTGTTTATCTCCTGCTTTCTGTTGTTATTCTTACATTCCACCTCTTTTTGTTTTGTCCTGAAATTTGTCTGGCATTTGTTTTTATCTCATCTATCCTGTTTTCTTTATTAACTTTTTTCTTTTTGTCTTTTCTTTTCTCTTTCCCTCTCTCTTCATCATTCTGGCCTTTTAATTCTGATTTCATTGTTGGTACTCAACTTTATTATTCCCATTACTCTACACTGCTTACATGAGATAAATATCATTTTCCAAGGTCTTATACAGTTCCTCTTCTAACTTTTAATATTTTTATTACTATTATCATTTTTCTTTTCTTACCTCTTTTGCTTTCTCTGGGACTAATCTTTTTCCTTCAAGGGAACACAGACAACAGTAAGGACATAGAATAAGAGAAACAAAGTGTCAAAGAGAAAACTTAACACATACACAAAAGCAACAACTAAATAAAACTCTAGAGTAGAGAGAGAAGCTAATCAACTGAATAAACCCATTGAGATAAAAATATGACCAGACAGCAACAAAAAATTACACCATACTAAGAAATGGGAAGATACAGCCCCGTCCAATGAGCAAGCTAAAAACCAGGAAGAGATACAGAACATTGAACACCTAATCAAAGCATTTAAACAAATATCATGGAGCAACTAAATGAAGTGAAGGAAGAGATAAAGTATATTAAAAAGACACTGGGAGAACATACTGAAGAAATTGTAAACATACATAAAATGCAAAGAAATATGAGAGTGATGAATGGCAAAATCCAAGAAATCAAAAATACACTGGAAGCACATAACAGCATTTTGAAAAGGCAGAGGAAAGAATTAAAAATGTGGAAGACAGTACACCTGAAATCAAACAGAAAGTAGAACAGATAGATAAAAATTTAGAAAAAATCCAGCAGGGACATAGGAATTTGAACGACAACACAAAATGCACAAGCATACAAACTATAGGCATCCCAGAGGGAGAAGAGAAGGAAAAGGGGACGGCAGGAGTGTTGGAAGAAATAATGGATGGAAACTTCCTACCTTATTGAGGGAGATTGATGTACATGTCCAGGAAGTGCAGCACAACCCAAAGAGTATAAATCCCAACAGGCCTACTCCAATAAATATACTTTTCAAATTGTCCAATGCTCAAAACAAAGAAAAAAACACTGAAATCAGCAAGAGAAAAGAGAACCATTATATACAAGGGAAGCTCAATAAAATTAAATGCTGATTTCTCATCTGAAAACATGGAGGCAAAAAGACAGAGGTATGACATAGTTCAGGTACTAAAAGAAAAAAAACTTCCAGTCAAGAATTCTCTATCCAGCAAAACTGGCATTCAAAAGTTATGGAGAGTTCAAACTATTCACAGATAAAGAGAAATTAAGAAAGTATGCCAATAAGAACCCTGCCCTTCAAGAATTACTAAAGGGAGTTCTGCAAGTAGAAAGGAAAAAATAGGAGAGAGAGTTGGAGGAGAGTGTAAGAACAACTAAAAAGAGAAAAAGAGAAATAAAAACAACATATGACATACATGAACCCAAAGAAAATATGGCTAGTGTAAGTAATCCCTTGAGAGAAATAACACTGAATATCAGTGGACTAAACTCACCAGTCAAGAGACACAGATTGGCAGAATGGATGAGTAAATATGACCCATCGATATGTTGTCTACAAGAAACCCAGCTTAGATCCAGGGGCAAAAGAAGGCTGAAAATGAATGCCTGGAAAACAATCTTACAGCAAACAATAACCAAAAAAAAAAAAAAAAAAAGAGTGGGAGTAGCTATAGTAACATAGGACAAAATAGACTTTAAATGCAAAACCATTGCAAGATACAGAGATGGATACTATATATATTAGTAAAAGGGAAAAACTTTCAAGAATACAGAACAATCATAAACATTTATGCACCAAACTGGGTGCCTCAAAATACATGAGGCACACACGAAAAACTAAATGGAGAAACAGATGCCTCTACAATTATAGTGGGGGGATTTAATACACCATTATCACCATTAGACAGGACATCTCAACAAAGAATCAATAAAAGGACAAAGACTTTGAATAATACATTAGAATATCAGGACCTAATAGGCATCTACAGAACACTACACCCAAGTACAGTGGGATATACATTCTTCTTGAGTGCACATGGATCATACTCTAAAATAAACCACTGCTAGGCCACAGGAAAATGCTCAATGATTTAAAAAAGACTGAAATTATACAAAGTAATTTCTATGAACACAATGGAATAAAGCTGGGAATCAGTAAGGGCCACAGAATCAGATTAAGCACAAAGATATGGAACATCAACAACACACTCTTAGAAAAACAGTGGGTCATGGAGGAAATTTAAAAAGAAATCAGTAACTACCTTGAAATGAATTAAAAGGCAATCACAACATATCAAAACCTATAGGATGCAGCAAAAGCTTCCTGAGAGGGGAATTCATAGACATAAAGGCATAAATCAAAAAAAAAAAGAAATAGCTAAAATCAAAGACCTAGTGCACACCTGGAAAGATTAGGAAAACCACAGCAAACTAACCCCAAAGTAAGTAGAAAGAAGGAAATAACAAAGATTAGAGCAGAACTAAATGAAATTAAAAATAAGAAAGCACTAGAAAAAATAAAGAAAACCAAAAGCTGTTTTTTGAGAAGATCAATAAAATTGACAAATAGCCAGACTAACAAAGAAAAATATAGAAGATGGAAATACACAAAATAAGAAATGAGGAAGGGGATATCACCACTGACCCCACAGAAATATAGAGTATAATAAGAGGATACTTTGAGAAATTATATGCCAATAAGAAGGATAATTTAGAAGAAATGAACAAATTCCTAGAAAATCACAAGCAGCCTACATTGACAAATGAAGAAATTGATGAACAAAACAGACCAATCAGAAGTAAAGAGAAAGAATCAGTCGTAAAAAATGTCCCAACTAAGAAGAGCCCAGGTCCAGATGGCTTCACAGTTGAATTCTACCTAACATTCCAGAAAGAACTAACACCAATCTTGCTTAAACTCTTCCAAAAAATAGAAGTGGAGGGAACCTTGCCTAACTCATTCTATGATACCAACATTACCCTAATACTAAAGCCAAAGATGCCACAAGAAAATTAGAAAACAATCTCTCTAATGAACCTAGAAGCTAAAATCCTCAACAAAATACTTGCTAATCATATTCAACAGCACATCAAATGAGGTAAACATAACCATGTGGGTTTCATCCCAGGTATGCAAGGATGGTTCAACATAAGAAAATCAATCAATGAAATACACCAAATACACAGATTGAAATAAAAAAATCACACGATCATCCATATAGATGGAGAAAAAGCATTTGACAATATACAGCAAACTTTCCTGATTAAAAAAAATGCAAAAGTTAGGAATGAGGCAGCTTTCTGAACATGATAAAAAGTATGTATGAAAACTCTACAGCTAACATCACATTCAATGGTGAAATTCTAAAAGTTTTCCCTCTAAGATCGGCAACAAGACAAGGATGCTCACTATCACTGCTTCTATATAACATTGTGTTTGAAGTACTTGCTTGAGCATTGAGGCAAGAAAAAGATACAAAGGGCATCCAAATTGGAAAGGAAGAAGTAAAAATTTCACTATTTGCAGATGACATGATCCTGTACATAAAAAGCCCTGAGATTTAAAATGGCCTACATCTGTTGCCACAATGACATTTTTGTAAGCAAATGCACATATATGCATATATATTTATATATCATTTTGCAAATGTTGGTATGTATTGTGAAAATTTTGATTTTTACCCACAATAATAAAAAAAAAGCCCTGAGAAATCTAAAACAAAGGTTCTAGAACTGATAAATGAGTTCGGTAAATTTGCAGGTTATAAGAACAATGTGCAAAATTCAGTAGCATTTCTGTACATCAATTATGAGCAATCTGAGGAGGAATTCAAGTAAAAAAATTACTTTTACTATAATAACTAAAAGAATCAAATAACTAGGAATAAAATTTAACTAAAGATGTAAATGACTTATACACAGAAAACTACACAGCACTGTTAAAGGACATCAAAGAAGATTTAAATAAATGAAAGAATATTCCCTGTTCATGAATAGGAAGATTGAACATCATTAAGATGTCTATTCTGCCCAAAAAAAATCTACAGATTTAATGCAATCCCAATAAAAATCAACACAGCATTTTTTTTTACTTAATTGAAAAAACTAACTATTAAATTTATTTGGAAGGGCAAGGGACCAAAATAGCCAAAGACAAATTGGAAAAGAAAAATGAAATCGGAGGAATCACACTACCTGGCTTTAAAACATACTACAAAGTTACAGTGGTCAAAACTGCATGGTATTGGCACAAGGATAGATGTACCGACCACTGGATCTGAATTGAGAGCTCTGATATAGATCCTCACATATACACTCATCTGATATTCAACAAGGCAGCCAAGCCCACTCAACTGGGAGAGAATGGTCTCTTCAACAAATGGTGCTTTGAGAACTTGATATCCATATCCAAAATAATGAGAGAGGAACAATATCTCACACTATAAAAAATAAAAAATATGGATCAAAGGTCTAAATATAAGAGCCAAGGTCATACAGAATTTGGAAGATAATGTAGGGACACATCTCCAGGAACTTGTAATAGGGAATGGTTTCACGAACTTCACACACAAAACTGAGCAACAAAAGAACAAATAGATAAATAGGATCTCCTCAAAATTATAAACTTTCGCACCTCAGAAGAGGTTATCAAGAAAGTTAAAAGGCAGCCTACTCAATGGGAGAAAATATTTGGCAATCATATAACTGATAGAAGCCTAATATCCTGCATATATAAATAAATACTACAACTCCAAAATAAAAAGACAAACAACCCATTTAAAAAATGTGCAAGTGACTTGAAAAGACGCTTCTCCAAGGAAAAAATACAAATGGTTAAACAGCAAATGAAAAGATACTCAACATCACTAGATAATAAGGAAATGTGAATCAAAACTACAACGAGATAACATCTTACACCCATTAGACTGGTGGCTGTTAAAAAAAGAGAGGACTACGAGTGTTGGAGAGAATGTGGTGGAATGGAAACCCTCATCCACTGTCATTGCCCTTTTTGCTCAAATGTGACCTCTCTCTAAGCCAAACTCAGCATATAAATGCATGACCTACCCCCATCATGGGATATGACTCCCGGGGATGAGTCTCCCTGGCAAAGGGATTATTACCAACCACCAACTAGCAATGCAACTTTAAAAAGACCTCAAATAAAAGAGGAAAAAGTTGAAGACTAATGACTTTATATGGCTAAGAGACTTCAAAATGAGTCGGGAGGTCATCCTAGAGGTAACACTTATGCACATCTCAGCAGGATCTCATAGACTGCCAAAGTGGATACTACCTCAAATAGTGGGGCTCCTGAGGGCTTTGGAGCCACCCAGGTCCTATGGTCAGGGCAGATAGCTCTGGAGTTTGGTGCCTTGACAGTGGGCCCTACTTTGGAGTTTGTGCTCCTGAGAGTGACAGATTTGGACTCAGTCATGGATTCCCCACACATGGCTCATCTGTCCCTTCTATATGAACCTATACTTTGTGCTAAACTGGGTAGGTTTATGTCCAATAGACTTGAATCTTTGGGCTGTCCATGTGCCAACCAGGCCTGGAGCCTCATTGGAGTTGCAACAGCTACTCTCCAGTTCATTGGATTCACCCAGGACAACTAACAAGGCAATGAGAATTTACAACAACCATACCAAGGAAACGATAGATCCTACAACTTCATGCAAGGAAGTCCCATCCATCAGCTGTATGAGATCGAAGCTCTCTCTCAGTTAGAGGTGAAGTGGACATTACCAACCCAGAATCCTCAGGATTGGGGAATGAACTATCTACTAGAGTGGATGTACTGGTATTCTATAATAGACTTGTGATTCTAGCAATGGAAGAAATTACAGCATTGATGTGGAGGCAGTGGCCACTGGAGGCTCTGGGGGCAGGGGTAGGGAAAGTCAGGTGTTATGCATGGGCTTTTTTGAGACTTGTGAATAGCCCTGAATGTCATTGCAATGACAGATACAGGCCATTATATATCTTCCCATAGCCTGCAGAATTGTGTGGGAAAGAGTGTAAACTACAATGTGAACTATGGTCCATGTTCAAAGGCAATGCCCCAGGATGCATTTATCAATTGCAATGGATGTGCCACACTAATGAAGGGAGTTGTTTATGTGGGAGGGTGTGGGAGGTTTGGGGAAGAGAGAATATGGGAATCCCTATATTTTTTGTGTAACATTTGTGTAATCTAAGTATCTTTTAAAAATAAATATATGTTAAAAAGAATATACCAATTGATTTAAACATTGGGAATTTATACTTTGAGGCCATGAGACTGTCCAAATCAAGACATCATTAAAATATCCTTCTTAGAATAGGTCTACACCCACAGGAATAGATTATATTTAAGAACATGCTTTTCTGGGTTACCTACAGTTTTAAACACCACAATTCACCCTCCAAAAAACATGTTCTTTCTCTATCCAAATTACATTCCATTCATAAACAATAATAAATATAAAATCTCATCAAAGCCAGTTATAAGTTTGGACTGTCCTGGTGCACAATTCCCCTCTGTCTGTGAACCTGTGAAACCTAGAGAAAAAGTTATCTGCTTTCAATATACAAAAAAGGGATAGGCATAGGATAAACATCCCCATTTCAGAAAGAAGAAATTGGAAGGAAACAGGGGTCACACCTCCCAAACAATTCCAAAACCATACAAGGCATATGACATTATATTTCTAGGTCAGAAAGTGACCTGTGGAACAGTGTTTGGTCCTCCAGGTCTGTTGAAGTGCCAGACCTACAATTTCCAAGCACTTTCATAGTGACCATGCTCTCCTTGAACACTGAAGTGAAGGCTTCACCATGTGAGAACAATGTAGTTATGTCCAAAGTGTCTGCAATCCCTGGGCTATAAGGTACACCATCTCTGAAGATTGGGGCTGTAGAACTCTTCCTGAACAATGGGGCAGAAGACCTGCCATCTCTAAAATCAAGGGCATATTCAGCCTTTCTACACAGATGGGTGGATCTGGTTCTTGGCCTGAGATGATGGCTTTGGTCCAGACTACAGCTTGAATAATTCTGCCATTGAAGTGAGTTTAACTTCAATCTGTACCTTTTTGTGCCTTTTAGTCCTAGCTGGAAGTGGTTCCATTCATACCGATCTCAAAAAAAAAAAAAAAAACTTCTCAGTTTTGCATGTAGTACATAGTGGTCCAAATCATCAGAGAAAATAATTTTTCACTAATCCTTTCTGGATAACTGCATTTTAAATCCTGAATTGCACTGAAATGGCTGAATGGTTCCATGTTCAGTTAAACCTTCATATGGAGCTCTGTTCTCTGGGGAATCACTTTACAGAAGTTAAGAACATTCCAAGGCATCAATTGCTAATTTCTTTGTGCCTAAGTGTTCAGTTTTCAGCTTATCCCTTTCCTCATGCATGTTACCTCTTGCCAAGGAGAAACCTGGCTGTACTTCCCACATTTAGCTTCCTAATCTCCCCAGATAAATATCTAACTTCATCACTCTCAAATGCTTCCTTCCATCCAATATTAGAGTTCAATCTCACCAAGTTCATTGCTACTTTAAAACAATATTCACCTTTCTTCCAGTTTCCGATGACACATTCATTATATCTCCTTAAGGCTTCATTGGAATTACTTTTAGCATCCATATTTCTACCAATGGTCTCTTCAAAGCAATCCAATCATTTTCTCTTCAACATCTCACATTTTTATCAATTCCAAAACCATTTCCAAATTTTTGGCATTTGCAATAGTGCCACCCCACTTCTGGTAAAAATCTGTTTTTGTGTCCTATATTCCTTAAAGCAAAATACAATGAAATGGTTTGGTTTAAACAAATAGAAATTTATTCCCTTACAGTTTAAGGTCACGAGAATGTCAAATCAAGGCATCCTCAATATTATGCTTTCTTCCTGAAGACTGGCTGCTAGTGAGACTTGGCTCCATTTCAACATGGTAAGGCACATGGCTGCATGTGTTGTTCTCTCTTTTCTATTCTGGGTTTTCTTGTTTTCAGCTTCTGGCTTCAGTGGCTATCTCTGTCTCCTTCTGTATTTATTTCATTTAAAAAGGACTCCCATATGAGGATTAAGACCCATTCTAAATGAAGTGGGCCACACCTTAAATGAAGTAGCCTCATCAAAAGATCCTACTTATAATGGGTCCACACTCACATGAATGGATTAGATTTAAGAACATGCTTTCCTCGGGTACATACAGCTTCAAACCACCACATATAATAGCCGCTTTGAAAATATAAATTTTTAAAGACATATTTCTATTGACTGACCAATGAAGCAAATAAATAAATGGAAACATTATTACATGGAAGAAATTCTAGTAAAAATTTAAACCAGATGGAAATAAAATTGCCTAAATAATTATAAATTTAAGGTGCTAAAATAAATGAAAACTTTCATTTTCTGGGAAAAATTATTTTATAACAATAAAATGCTTTTTTACATTGCCATTTTAATATATTTTATTTCACCATAATTTTACTCTAATCAATGAGAAATGCCTTTCAATATATTGCAAGATATTATCTAAGTTTATCTCAAATGTGCTTATTTCTTTCTTTTATGGTAAAATATATTGATTGTGATTTAATTTTTGGAATGTGAAGGTATTTTCATATTTTTCCTTTGATTTAATTCCTATTGAATTATTAATTTTGGAGGATTCAATTTTCTGGAAATCTACCCAATTCAAAAATGAGGAGAGTTTTGCCATGAGGATTAGAAATTTTCATGCAATTTTTGAAGCAAGTGTTCAGAAGTGAAGATGAACAAGACAATCAGTGCTTCCTTTTGTAGAATTGTTGGTCTGATTTATATCTCTTCTTTAAAATTACAATTTAGTTTGATCCAAATCTGCACAGTCCTGGAAAGATTTACCAGTAGCCTGTGGGTCATAATTATGTTTTTCATTGTTTTGTTTCTTAAGTTACTTGGCTTTTGTTGTTTCTAATTTTCTTCATTGGTCTTTTGAGAAATATAAGTTCAACAGCCAATTTAAGTAAAAAATACAGCTAATTACTCCGTTTTCTCATCACCAAGAAGACAAGACTGTATTATCTGGATTCTAAGATCTTACTGGTTCTCAAGTACTATAATGATTGTAGCTTTATTTTTATATTTTTCATTTGCTATTCAGTGTATTATATTATTATTATTATAAATCACCTAAATTTTCAGTTATTCAATTCACAGAAACAAAATGCATGGAAAGGTGACACAGTTTATTGACTTTTTTCAATTTTCATATTTCAACAGTTTGTGCTAACACACTAGGAAAGAAAGTTCAGTAAAAATAATTATGTCAGGTGACAAAGACATGGTCACTGTGATAGTTTTATGTATCCCAGAAATATGTGTTCTTAATTTTAGTCCATTCCTATGGGTGGGACCCCATTGTAAATAAGACCTTATGATGAGGTTACTTCAGTTAAGTTGTGGCCGACTTCAATCAGAAAGGTTCATAATCTAATTACTAGAATTCCTTATAAGCAAAATGAAATTCAAATGAACAAAGAGAAATCTATGTGTGGAATCTAGAAGTCAATAGAAGCTGTAAGAGAAAGGAGAAGCCAGGAGAGGGTATCATATGCAATTCCATGTGACAGAAAAGCCAAGGATGAAGCATCACCAGCAGCCAGCCCAAGAACACCACAGCCTAATGGGAAAAATTATTCCCTGTTGATGCCTTGATTATGGACTTCTCCTAGACTCAAAACTGTGAGCCAGTAAATTCACATTGCTTATGCCAACCCATTGAATGGTATATTTTAGCAGCAAGGAAACTAAAACAGTTACGGAGCTGAAACTCTCTCTATATATGTTTATGTATATATTCTGTGTATATAGTGAATATCCCAAATAAGTATTTTTCTAACTTTTATCATATCCTTAATGCAGAAGTAATATTTGTTCAAGGAAGACAAATACAGATAATCAAAACAAACAAAAGGGAATAGGAAAAATCTTTTAATTCCACCACCCAAGGATAACTATTGTTGTATTATGGTGTATTTTCTCTAATCCCTCTCTCTTTCACACTTCTACTCATTATGCATGCAGTTTTGTATTCAGCTTATTTATCTTAACATTTTATTGTAAGGTTTTTCATGTCAGCAAAATTATATATTATTTCTATGTCTCTTCCATAGAAGTGTTTTGATTTGACATATCATTATTGGTTTAACAATTCTCCTATTTTTGATGTTTTAAATTTTTTCCAATGTGTTTGTTCAAGTGTACAAGACTGTAATGAATATTGCAGAGATCTGATAACATTATTCTTATATTCATGCTCTGGATTCAAACCACTGTGTTAGTCCATATAGAGTCCATTTATATGTAAAATATGAAGTAAAAACATATATGTAATTTCCCAAATGACAATTTTTTTCTTACATACTTGATTGAATAGTGATTTTTAGACATTCATTTTTTTATTGGTAGGCTTATTGATATCTTTATTAGAGTCTAGCAAACGTTTTCAAAGTGGTTATTCTATGTTACATTCCCATAAACAATGTTGAATGTTCCTATTGCTCCACACATTTTCCAGAACTTGTTATTGGTATTTATAGAGGCATTTTAATGGGAATGCCTATTGGTGGTATCTCATTGTGGTTTTAATTTACAGTTTATTAAAGAAGAATGATAGCAGCACATTTTATGTGTTTATTTGACATTCATATATCTTCTTTGCTAAGCATCTGGTCAAATCTTTTGTCATTTGAATTTGATATGCTGTATTTATTATACACTAAATAATTATCCTCACTTTGGCCTTTCTTTATTATTGCTGTTTTGGTAAATTAACCTCTAAGTTCATACTTACACTAGTATCACACAATTTTTATTATACATTTATACCAACTGATTTTACATGGTGTACACAATTTCTGTATTTTATATGTGTACATTGCAGCAGGAAGTATCAATCATTATAAACAGTGCATACATATGATGTCAGGCTCAATATAGGTCATGACACTGACAGTCTATAAATGCATTTACTTTAGTTCATTTTATATCACATATATACTCTTTAATGTCTCTTTATTGGTTATGTGACTTTGGGCTGCTGATCTCAGTTAAGAATGATATCAAAGAAGAGTCCCCATAGATTTAAAAATACAATTCTCTAGGGATAACTCTGATGGGAAATTAAAACACAGTGAGTCAAGAACATAGTTTTCACTCCCTAATCAATCCAAGTGTAAATTGAGAAATTTGAATTTTAAAAACATTTTAGTATATTCACACTTCAGTGCCAGTAAACTATAACCCTTGGTTAGTAGCAAAGCTTGAATATTGGTTTATCAATTGTTAGAAATGTACCATAGTAATGTAAGATATTAATAATATGTGAAAAATGTTCATGTGAGTTGGGGGGGGGAGTTATATGGAAATCTCCTATATTTTTGATGAAATTTTTCTGTAATCCAAAACTTCTCTAAAATAAAGTTTATTATTACAAAAATTAGAATAAATTTATTCCTGTTTTTGCTGTATAATAAATGTTAGAAATATTTTTTAATTTAGTTAAAAGCATATGAAACACCTATAATAAGAAAATTTTGTAGGGATAGATAACAGATTACAGGTTACCCTGGATGGGTTGGGGAAGGTGGAATATTGCTTACTGGGTGCAGAGTTTCTGCTTGAGGTGACGAAACAGATGAGTAATGGCTTTTAAAGTTAGTAGCACAATATATTGAATGTAATTAATATAACTGAATTGTAAACTTGAAAGTGGTTAAGATGAGAAAAAATTGTATATGTTATTACAATTAAAAGTTTAACTAAAAATTGAATGACATTAAACACACTCAGAAATATGAAAAATGCATCCTCGTCAACCATGTCATCTTATTATTACTAATAGAAGAAGACCAGCATAGGGGTAATAAAAACACAGAAAGAATAAGACATTATATGACTATTCCTAGATCAAGCAAAAAGATATAGTGATAAAATAATTGAAATACTTTTTTCTTGAATGTGACAAAAGAGCACATGACCTAATAAGATATGATCTTAACATCTTTATCCAGAAAGGCAAATCTGAACTATGTTGTGACCTCAATTTTTTCACCATAATTCAGATCCTGAGCCTAATTACAAGCATTACATTTGGTTTTAAAGTGCATTTTTTGTCACATGGATCCTCATAGAAACATGTTCAGTGACAAAAGAGGGAGCAAAACAAGGTATAAGGATACAACCAGAGAAGTTCGAGCTGTCCTTGAAAAATTGCAAGAATGGTGGGTAAAAGCTATTTTTCACTGGACAAGATGAAAGTACATATTATTTTTACATTGATATTTAAATATAAAATGGCCTGTTGTAAATCATTCTAGGTTTGAGATCCTATTTCTAATGCTCTATTTTAGTCTGAAGGCTTTGATAGTTCTTACAGCTAATTAGGGATTTAATAATAGAACAAAAACATGCAAATAATAAACTGATCAAGGATATCATTAGGTTAATTATATGGAAGGTATGATTTGCAAAATTGAACAAACTATGGATGTTATTTTTAAGAAAAATGGAAAAATTAAAATCATTAAAGTAATTTAAAATAATTAACTGTGTATATTCTCATAAAGTCTTTTTTTTTCTTTCCTGAGATACTGTGAGCCGGGTATTGAACCTGGGAACTTGTATGTAGGAAGTTGGTGCTCAAACACTGAGCCATATCAGCTTCCTTGAGTTCTTTTTTTCCATTTGCTTTTGCTTGTGGTTTCTGTTTTTGATTTTTCAAGAGGCACTGGAAACTGAACCCAGAACATTCCATGTGGAAGGCAGGCACTCAACTACTTGAGCCACATCTGCTCCCTCTCATAAAATTTTTATATTTTTCTAAGATTTATTTATTTATGTGTTCCCCCGTCCCACTGATTTTGTGCTCACTGTCTGCTCTACGCATCCATTTGTTGTGTGTTTTTCTGTGTCTGCTTGACTTCTCTTTATTTTATTTATTTTTTTAATGACTCATTTTGACTTATAAATTTAATAAATACACATAAGTCAAGACAATACTTTCCCCCATTCATAATTAAACCAAATACACTGAATGGATGAATATTTCATCCAGGTTTGCCCTAGTATGTCCCAGTTTTTTTTTCTTTTTTTTTTTTCTTTGTAAAATGATATATAAATATATATGCATATATGTGCATTTGCTTAGAAAAATATTATATATATATATATATATATATATATAAATATATTTTAAGAGGTGCTTAGATTACCGAAAATATTACACAGAACCCCCTGGGATTCCCATGTTGCCCGCCTCCAAAACCTCCCACCATATCCCACACAAACATCTCCCACAAGTGTGGCCCACCACCCTCAATGGACTTACACATCTTGGGGCCTTGCCACAAACCATAGACCACAATTCACATCATAGACCACACTCTCTCCCACACAGTTCTGAGTGTGTGTGCTGATTTAAAATGGCCTACATCCGTTGCCACAACAGTACTCAGGACAACCTCCAAATCCCAAAGAAGCACCTGTATTTCAACTGCTCATCCCTTCCCTTCCCCAAAAGTGTCAAGTGGCCACTGGCTCCACCTCATTGTTATAATTTCTTCCATTGCTAGAATCACCATATGTGTATAACAGAATACCATCAAGTCCACTCTAGCCCATAGTTCTTCCCCCAATCCTGAGGGGACTGGGATGGTGATGTCCACTCCACCTCCAGGTGAGAGAGGGCTTATATCCCATGGATATGGTGGGTGGGATGATCCTGCCTGCAGATGCAGGCCCTCTCCATTCCCTGGGATGGCCATTGCCCATCGTTTTCTCCTCACCAGGTGACTTGGATGAGTCCATTGAGCTGTAGGGTAGGAGTTGCAGCTCCACCGAGATTCCATGCACACTTGGCACATAGGTAGGCCAGAGGCTCCAGTCTCTGGAAGTATACCTAAAAACTTCTACATCACATATAGGTTTGAATAGAAGGGACTGATGAACCATGTGCAGTGAGGACTTATTTGAGTCCAATTCTGTCACTCTCAGGAGCACAGATTCCAAAAGAGAGCCCACTGATAAGGCATAAGTCTCTGATGCTTTCCCCACTTTTTTAGGACCTGGGTGTCTCCAGAGCTCTCAGGAGCCCCTCTGTGTGGGGGATAGGCACTTAGATGTTCTCTGAGCTCCTACTGAGGTGTGCATAAGAGTTACCTCTGGGATGACCTCCTGACTCTCTTTGAAGTCTCTTAGCCACTTGAACTCATTTGTCTTTAACTTTTCCCCCTTTAATTCAAGGTCTTTTTCCAGTTGTGTTCCCAGTTGGCACTTGGTATTAATCCCTTGTTGCCAGGGAGGCTCATCCCCGGGAGTCATGTCCCACGTTGGGGGGAAGGTAATGCAATCATATGCTGAGTTTGGCTTAGAGAGAGGCCACATTTGAGCAACAAAGAGGCTATCAGGTGGCAACCCTTAGGCACCCCACAACTGCAGGCTAAGTCTCATTTACAAGAACAAAGACTCACAAGGGTAGTCATCAATAAAAAGAACACATCAGTGGGTCATCCTCTTTTGACAGGCACTGTCCCTGCACTCAGAGGACTACTGTTGCTCCCTTGGAGACTGTGGCAGAGCTCTCCAGGCTAGGAATTCAGATTCCTTAATTTGTTGTGTGATTGTCCACCCATCGTGACCATGCCCCATCTTTTGATCTTTAGAACTATTTTGTATATCTTCATGGATATTCAGATGATCTAATTCCCATGAATCCCCCCTCCCAGACACCCCCCACCAATAATCCCCTGCAGTACTCATTGTAACCCTTCTGTGATCCAAATCCTCCATGAACATGTAGTCCATAAAATAATCAAATACATTTACTAGGAAAAAGAAACAACTATGATAAGCTTACATGCAAGAGACAAACATAAGGAAAGTCAGGGAAAAAAAAGAGAAAGAAAAAACAAGCAAACAAAAACAAATAGGAGCAGATGTGGCTCAACTGGTTGGGCGTCCGTCTCCCATATGGAGGGACCTGGGTTCGATCCCCGGGACCTCCCGGTAAAATAAAATAAAAATAAAAAAAAGAAAAAAAGAAAAAAACAAATAATCGAAAAAATAAACAACAACAACAAAAAATATATATATATAATTAGCGGATTGGGACATTCAAAAAAATGGGCAAAAAAGCAAAGGAAATGCCTTTCTCTTTTCATTTTTTTCCTTTCTTTTATCACTGTGTTATCGGATGTCCAGTGTGCCGTGACAATTTCCCCCTCTCAATCCCCATTGTCTCCCAATTTCTCATTTAATTTCAAAGAAGTTTTAGGTCACAGCAAAGTCACACACGGAGTGCAGGAGACTCCCAGATACCAAACCACCCCCCCTTCCCCACCCCATATTAACCCCCCCCTTTATTTTTGCATGTTAGCATTGTTATAACTGTTATACAGAAAGCAAAATATAGCAAATAAACATTGTCAATGATTTACAGTATAGTTTACAATTTAGATGATACAGTTTAATAATTTTGATGATATTTACCATGTACTGTGTCAATTACTGTAAGGTAATGAAAAATCATCCCCATGACCACCAAACACCCGATTAGATCTTGACTGTTCCCTTCCTCCAAGCCCACCACAGCCCATGATATCACCCTGTCCCGACCCATGGAATGTCAAGATCCACAGTTACATGCCCTGGGAATTTGAACCTGCCCTTCCTAATCCACCCACACCCCAGTGCTGCACCACCAAACCCAGGAACACCACCTCTCATCTGCCCCATCCCCCAACATGCAACCACACTCTATCCCTTTACCATAGATTATGTCCATATGGGTGATGGCTCAAAGCCTGCTCTTCTCTTACTCTCCCTTGTTAACCTATCTTTCAGACAATGGTTCTCAGAGACTTTTCACTTTCCTCAGGTCAGATCAGTGAGGTCATATACTGTTCATCCTTCAGTGCCTGGCTTGCTTCACTCACCATAAGGTCTTCAATATTCATCCACGTTATTCCATGTGTTAGCACTTTGTTCCTTCTTACAGCTGAGTAATATTCCATTGTATGTATGTACCACATTTTGCTTATCCATTCGTCTGTTGATGGGCACCGGGGCTGATTCCAACTTTTGACAATGGTGAACAATGCTGCTATGAACATTGGTGTGCATATATCTGTTTCTGTCTTTGCTTTCAGTTCTTCTGGGTATATACCCAGCAGTGGAATCACTGAATCATACAGAAGATCTATTGATAGTTATCTGAGGAACCGCCAAACTGTCCTCCACAGGGGCTGGACAATTCCACAATCCCACCAGCAGTGGATGAGGGTTCCTATTCCTCCACATTCTCTCCAACATTTAGTGTCTGCTGTTTTTTTAATAGCTGCCATTCTGATGGGTGTAAGATGGTATCTCATTGTAGTTTTGATTTGCAATTCCCTGATAGCAAGTGATGTTGAGCATTTTTTCCTGTGCTTTATAGCCATTTATATTTCTTCCTTGAAGAAGTGTGTTTTCAGGTCATTTGCCCATTTTTTAAATGGGTTGTTTGTCCTTTTATTTTCAAGGTGTAGGATTTCTTTATATATGCAGGATATTAGGCTCCTATCAGATATATGGTTGCCAAATATTTTCTCCCATTGGGTAGGCTGCCTTTTTATTTTCTTAATAACATCCTTTGAGGTGCAGAAGTTTTTTATTTTGATGAGGTCCCATTTATCTATTTTTTTCTCTTGCTCCTTGTGCTTTGGCTATGAAGTTCATGAAATCATTTCCTAATACAAGGTCCTGTAGATGCTTCCCTACATTATCTTCCAAGGTCTTTATGGTTTTGGCTCTTATATTTAGATCTTTGATCCATCTTGAGTTGATTTTTGTATAAGGTGTGAGATGGTATTCTTCTCACATTATTTTGGATATGGATATCCAGTTCTCCAAGCACCACTTGTTAAAGAGGCCATTCTCTCCCAACTGATTGGGCTTCGTGGCCTTATCAAATCTATATAGAGAGATCTATATCAGAACTCTCAATTCGGTTCCATTGGTCAGTAGATCTATCCTTGTGCCAATACCGCGCAGTTTTGATCACTGTAGCTTTGTAATATGTTTTAAAGTCAGGTAGTGTGATACCTCCAATTTCATTTTTATTTTTCAATATGTCTTTGGCAATTTGGGGTCTCTTTCCTCTCCAAATATATTTTGTGGTTAATTTTTTCCAGTTCCTTAAAAAATACAGTGTTGACTTTTATTGGAATTGCATTAAATCTGTAGATTAGTTTGGGTAGGATAGACATCTTTATGATGGTTAGCCCTCCTATCCATGAACAGAGATATTTTTCCATTTATTTAAGTCTTCTTTGATTTCCTTTAACAGTGTTGTGTAGTTTTCTGTATATAAGTCCTTTACATCTTTAGTTAAATTTATTCCTAGGTATTTAATTCTTTTGTTTACTATTGTAAATGGTATTTTTTTCTTGATTTCCTCCTCAGTTTGCTCAATATTGGTCTACAGTAACGCTACTGTTTTCTGAGCATTTATCTTATAGCCTGCAGCATTACTGAACTCCTTTATAAGTTCTAGAAGCCTTGTTGTCGATTTCTCAGGGCTTTCTATGTATAGGATCATGTCATCTGCAAATAATGAAATTTTTACTTCTTCTTTTCCAATCTGGATGCCTTTTATGTCCTTTTCTTGTCTCAGTGCTCATGCAAGTACTTCTAAGACAATGTTAAATAGGAGTGGTGATAGTGGGCATTATTGTCTTGTTCCTGATCTCAGACGGAAGGCTTTTAGAATTTCACCATTGAAGATGATGTTTTTTGGGGGGTTTTCATATATACCCTTTATCATATTCAGAAAGTTTCTGTCTATTTCTATCTTTTGTATTGTTTTTATGAGGAAAGAGTGCTGTATTTGGTTGAATAGTTTTTCTGCATCTATAGAGATGATCATGTAATTTTTTTCTTTCAATCTGTTCATGTATTACATTGATTGATTTCCTTATACTGAACCATCCTTACATACCCCGGTTGAAACCCACTTGGTCATGGTGTATAATCCTTTTGATATGTTGTTGAATGCTATTAGCAAGTATTTTGTTGAGGATTTTAGCATCTAGGTTCATTAGACAAACTGGTCTGTAATTTTCCTTTCTTGTGGTATCTTTTTTTTTTTATTTTTTTAAATTTTTTTTTATTATGAGTAAAAATCAAAATTCACACAATACATACAAACATTTGCAAAATGATATATAAATATATATGCATATATGTGTATTTGCTTACAAAAATGTTATATATATATATATATATATATATATATATATACATATATTTTAAGAGGTGCTTAGATTACCCAAAATATTACACGGAACCCACTGGGATTCCCATGTTGCCCACCTCCCACACCTCCCACCACATCCCACACAAACATCTCCCACAGTGTGGCCCACCACCCTCAATGAACTTACACATCCTGGAGCCTTGCCACCAACCATAGACCACAGTTCACACTGTAGACCACAGTCTCTCCCACTCAGTTCTGAGTGGTGTGTGCTGATTTAAAAGGGCCTACATCCGTTGCCACATCAGTACTCAGGACAACCTCCAACTCCCAAAGGAGCCACTGTATTTCAAATGCTCATCCCCTCCCTACCCCAAAAGTGTCAAGTGGCCACTGGCTCCACCTCATTGTTATAAATTCTTGCATGCTAGAATCACCATATGTGAACAAGAGAATAAAATCAAGTCCACTCTAGTCCATAGTTCTTCCCCCAATCCTGAGGGGACTAGGATGGTGATGTCCATTCCAACTCCAAGTGAGAGAGGGCTTATATCCCATGGATATGGTGGGTGGGGTGATCCTGCTCGCAGATGTAGGCCCTCTTCATTCCCTGGGATGGCCATTGCCCATCGTTGTCTCCTCACCAGGTGACTTGGATGAGTCCATTGAGCTGTAGGGTAGGAGTTGCAGCTCCACCTAGATTTCATGCACACCTGGAACATAGGTAGGCGGGAGGCTCCAGTCTCTGGAAGTATAGCTAAAATCTCCAGCATCACATATAGGTTTGAATAGAAGGGACTGGTGAACCATGTGCAGGGAGGACTTATTTGAGTCTAATTTTGCCACTCCCAGGAGCACAGATTCCAAAATAGAACCCACTGATAAGGCATCCGTCTCTGGGGCTATCGCCCCTTATATAGGACCAGGGTGTCTCCGGAGCTCTCAGGAAACCCACTGAGTGGGGTGATAGGCACTTAGATGTTCTATGAGCTCCTACAGTGGTGTGCGTAAGAGTTACCTCTGGGTTGACCTCCCAACTCTCTTTGAAGTCTCTTAGCCACTTGAACTCATTTGTCGTTACCTTTTCCCCCTTTAATTCAAGGTCTTTTTCCAGTTGTATTGCCAGTTGGCACTTGGGAAAAGTTTTCAATTAGCAATAATCGTGCCTCGGATAAACCTCATTGGCTACGAAACTGCCACTGTGCAAAGCTGCCAGTTGGCACTTGGTATTAATCCCTCGTTGCCAGGGAGGCTCATCCACGGGAGTCATGTCCCACGTTGGAGGGAAGGTAATGCAATCATATGCAGAGTTTGGCTTAGAGAGAGGCCACATTTGAACAACAAGGAGGCTCTCAGGGGGCAACCCTTAGGCACCCCACAACTGCAGGCTAAGTCTCATTTACAAGAGCAAAGACTCACAAGGGTAGTCATAAAAAAAAAAAAAAAAACATCAGTGGGCCATCCTATTTTGAAAGGCATTGTCCCTACACTCAGAGGACTATTGCTGCTCCCTTGGAGTCTGTGGCAGAGCTCTCCAGGCTAGGAATTCAGATTCCCTCATTTATTGAGTGATTATCCACCCATCATGACCATGCCCCATCCCTCGAACCGTTGAATGATTTTGTATATCTTTCATGTATATTCGGATGAACCAATCCCCATGAAACCCTCCCCCCCAGACACCCCCTCCAATAATCCCCCACAGTACCCATTGTAACCCTTCTGGGATCCAAATCCTCCATGAACATTTAGTCCATAAAATAATCAAATACACTTTCTAGGAAAAAGAAACAAGTGTGATAAGCGTACATGCAAGAGACAAACATAACGAAACTCAGGGAAAAAAAAAAGAGAAAAGGAAAAAAAACCAAATAATCCAACAAAGAACAACACAAAATAAAATATAATTAGTGTATTGGGACATTCAAAAAATGGGCAAAAAAGCAACGGAAATGCCTTTAAAAATATATATATATATTCTTTTTTTTTCCTTTCTCTTTTCTCTTTTCACTTTTTTCCTTCCCTTTATCACTGTGTTATCAGATGTCTGGTATGCCATGACACCTTCCTCCTCTCAATCTCCATTGTCTCCCAATTTTTCATTTAATTTTCAAAGAAGTTTTAGGTCACAGCAAAGTCACACACGGAGTGCCAGAGACTCCCAGATACCAAACCACCCCCCTTCCCCAACCCATATTAACTCCCCCCCTTTTTTTTGGTTGTTAGCATTGTTATAACTGTTATGCAGATAGCAAAATATAGCAACTAAACATTGTCATTGATTTACAGTATAGTTTACAATTTAGATGATACAGTTTAATAATTTTGATGATATTTACCATGTCCTGTGTCCATTACTGTAAGGTAATGAAAAACCTTCCCCATGACGACCAAACAACCCATTAGATCTTGACTGTTCCCTTCTCCCCAGCCCCCCAGGGCCCATGATACCCTCCCCTCCCAACCCATGGAACGTCAAGATTCACAGTTACATCCCTGGGGATTTGAACCAGCCCTTCCTAATCCACCCACACCCCAGTGCTGCACCACCACCCAGGAACTCCACCACTCATCTGCCCCATCCCCCAACATGCAACCACACTCCATCCCTTTACAATAGATTATGCCCATATGGGTGATGGCTCAAAGCCTGCTCTTCTCTTACTCTCCTTTGTTAAACTATCTTTCAGACAATGGTTCTCAGAGACTGCTCACTTTCCTCATTTCAGATCAGTGAGGTCATATAATGTACATCCTTCAGTGCCTGGCTTGCTCCACTTAACATAAGGTCTTCAAGATTCATCCACGTTATTCCATTGTTAACACTTTATTCCTTCTTACAGCTGAGTAATATTCCATTGTATGTATGTACCACATTTTGCTTATCCATTCGACTGTTGATGGGCACCGGGGCTGATTCCAACTTTTGACAATGGTGAACAATGCCGCTATGAACATTGGTGTGCATACATCTGTTTGTATTTTTGTTTTCAGTTCTTCTGGGTATATACCCAGCAGTGGAATTGCTGGATCATACGGAAAATCTATTGCTAGTTTTCTGAGGAACCGCCAAACTGTCCTCCTCAGTGGCTGGACCATACCGCAGTCCCACCAGCAGTGGATGAGGGTTCCTATTCCTCCACATCCTCTCCAACATTTAGTGTCTCCTGTTTTTTTAATAGCTGCCATTCTGATGGGTGTAAGATGGTATCTCACTGTAGTTTTGATTTGCATTTCCCTGATAGCAAGTGATGTTGAGCAATTTTTCATGTGCTTTTTAGCCATTTGTATTTCTTCCTTGGAGAAGTGTCTTTCCAGGACACTTGCCCATTTTTTATATGGGTTGTTTGTCCTTTTATTTTTGAGGTTAAAAATTTCTTTATAT
>JAKSZT010054507.1:264253-331499 GCA_026826555.1 Tolypeutes matacus
CTTGAAGGCAAAAGGTTAGGGCCAGAGGAATCAAAAGATGTAAGGAAGGCAGAAGGATAATAGAAATATTGATAAAAGTTAGAAGAGGGGCAAAATGAGACTTAATGAGATGAATATTTAACTTGTGTAGGCAGTGTAGAGTACTAGGAAAAAATATGGAATTCCTATAATGGACTGGGAAAACAAATGGAGGAATATATATATATAGTGATTTAGAAGGCTAGATTTATGAGGAGGTAGAGAAATAGTAGAGAAAGGTCTGAAAGGAAAAAGTTAATACTAATTAAAAAAAAGAAAAAAGAAGAAGAAAACAAAATAGATGGGATAGAAATTGACACCCTTAAGTTGTGGGCCTATGAAAAAATGTTGTCTCTAAGAGCCACAACAGAAAACAGAAGGCAGAAACATGCAGGAAGGATAAGCGATAGTTTGTAATACAGAATCAATATATACAGTGAGTGGGAAATTACTGAATATGAAGCCCAGCAAATAAGCGACCAGCTGGCAGCACCTATTAAAAAAAAAAAAAATAGAAGGAAAAAGGAAGGGGGGAGGAAAATGGGAATAATAACAATAGACCAGAAAGTAACAGAGAGAAACCAAAGATCCACACAGGCAAGCAGTCAAACAGAGCTAAGGGGGGTCAATGATTCCCCTAGGGTCCACGTGGATCCTTCCTGCCTACTTGTGTTTATCAATGAATTTCCCCACAGTGTTCTATATGCAGGTCCTGAAGCAGCTTTTAGCTATTAAACTAAATTAAAAAGAATTTATTTTTCATTTGCTGAGGTGACCTCACTTTTTTTTTTTTTTTTTTTTTTTAGCCAAATGCAGGACTCAAAATAATTCCTCTTTTAGACCAACCCCCTTATGGAAGGGACCCTAGCTGGGCCCGTGGAAATTAATCAAGCACGTCCCACTTTCCGGACTCCCTAGGTTAGCTGAAACTCTGATGTTAGTCAGTGAGGAGTGCTAAAGATGGCGGATTCCGCCCCCTCTGTCACCGAGCTCCAGCGTCACCGGGCTGCTCAGTAAATCAGTTTGAGTGCAGATTCGCGTCTTCTCTCAGCCTGATGCTGCTTCAGGTCGGCTTATCTGCTCCCCAAAGCTATGGGGCGGTGCAGGCAGCCAGATCAATGTCTAAAAATATAAAATACCCTTCCTTGTCTTCCAACCGAACCCTCCCTTCTTTGGGAAGTGTCCCTTCCTCCTGAGTCCTCACCGGCCCGGGTCTTATCCCTGGGTGGCTAGGGAAATCAGCTGCGTTCCCCGACCAAAATCCCCCCTCCAGTTCACCGGGTGCTGACTAGCTCGTTTGCTCTGTTCACACAAGGTCCAAGGGGCGCCAGGCAGCCAGCTCCCCAGAAAATAAACCTTAATCGCCCCGCCCGCGGCTCCAAATGGCCGTTTTATTATTTTTTTCCGTAACCGCAGGGCTCAGCCACCTGTGCCAACCTCCACCGGCAGCCTCAAAACTCACAAATCTCCACCATTCGGTCCACGCCGCCGATCCGCACAGATAAATGTACCAAGCCTCTCACTCCACGCGTGCACAGCACAGACCCCCGGGTAGGACCCCGTCCCCAATCCGCCTTGCTCTGGGAGCTTGCAGTGTGCGCCCTCCTACACCAACACCATCTTGCCGCCTGGAAGCCCAGTGTCTTCTTTATATCCTTAATCTCTTCCTTCATTTCTTTAAGTTGGTCCATGATATTTGTTTGGATAGCTTTGATTAGTTGTTCGATGTTCTGCATTGCTTCCTGGTTTTTATTTTGTGCATTGGACTGGTGAATATTTTCCAGTTTCTCAGAATCATTTGTATTTTTCTGTTGCCCTGTGGTCATCATATTATCTTGATGGGTTTGTTCAGTTGATTAGCCTTTCTCTATTCTCTAGAGTTTTATTTAGCTGTTGGTTCTGCGTGTGAGTTAATTTTTCTTTTTGACAGTTTTTCTTCTTATTTTATTTCCTTACTTCTTTCTATGTTCCCTTGAAGGCAAAAGGTTAGGGCCAGAGGAATCAAAAGATGTAAGGAAGGCAGAATGATAATTGTAATATTGATAAAATTTAGAAGAGGGGCAAAATGAGATTTAATGAGATGAATATTTAACTTGTGTAGGCAGTGTAGAGTATTAGGGAAAAAAATGGAGTTCCTACAATGGACTGGGAAAACAAATGGAGGAATATATATATAGTGATTTAGAAGGCTAGAATTATGGGGAGGGAGAGAAATAGTAAAGAAAGTCTGAGAGGAAAAATTTATACTAATTTAAAAATAAGAAGAAAACAAAATAGTTGGAATAGAAATTGACACCCTTGAGTTGTGGGCCTATAAAAAAATGTTTTATCTAAGAGCCACAACACAAAACAGAAGGCAGAAAGATGCAGGAAGGATAAGCGATAGTTTGTAATACAATATATACAGCGAGTGGGAAATTACTGAAGAAGAAGCACAGCAAAGAAGCGACAAGCTAGCAACACCTAATTTAAAAAATTGAAGAAAAAAGACAGGGGGGAGGAAAGAGGAAAAAAAGCAAGGGACCAGAAAGAAACAGAGAGAAACCAAAGATCCACACTGTCAATCAAAGCTAAGGGGGGTCAATGATTTCCTTAGGGTCCATGTGGATCCTTCCTGCCTACTTGTGTTTATCAATCAATTTCCCCACAGGGTTCTATATGCAGGTCCTGAAGCAGCTTTTAGCTATTAAACTAAATAAAAAAGAATTTATTTTTCATTTATTGAAGTGACCATCTCACTTTTTTTTATTTATTTATTTATTTTTAGCAAAATACAGGACCCAAAATAATTCCTCCTGTAGACCAACCCCCTTATGGAATTACCCTAGCTGGGCCCATGGAAATTAATCAAGCACGTCCCACTTCCTGGACTCCCCAGAGTAGCTGTAGCTCTGATGTTAGTCAGTGCGGAGTGCTAAAGATGGCTGATTCCGCCCCTTCTGGAGCCGAGCCCAAGCATCACCGGGTTGCTAAGTAAATCAGTTTGAGTGCAGATTCGCATCTGCTCTCAGCCTGATGCTGCTTCAGGTTGGCTTATCTGCTCCCCAAAGCTATGGGGCGGTGCAGGCAGCCAGATTGATGTCTAAAAATAAAAAATACTCTTCCCTGTCCTCCAGCAGAATCCTCCCTCTTTTGGGAAGTGTCCCTTCTTCCTGGCTCCGCATCGGCCAGGGTCTTATCCCTGGGTTGCTAGGGAAATCAGCTCTGTCCCCTGACCAGAATCCCTGCTCCGGTTCACCGGGTGCTTATCAGCTCGTTTGTTCTGTTCACGCAAGTTCCAAGAGGCGCCAGGCAGCCAGATCCCCAGAAAATAAAACTTTCTCACCAGCTCGCAGCTCCAAGTGGCCATTTTATTTTATTTTATATTTTCTCCCTAACCGCGGGGCTCAGCCGTCTGTGCCAACCACCACCGGCCGCCTTAAAACTCATGAATCTCCACGTTCCGTCCACTCCGTTGATCCGTGCAGATAGATGTCCCAAGCTTCTCACTCCACGCATGCACAGCACAGACCCCCGGGCAGGACCCGTCCACAATCAGCCTTGCTCTGGGAGCTTGCAGTGTGTGCCCTCCTACACTAACGCCATCTTAGCCCCCCAGTCTTGTCTTCTCTTTAGACAGCACCAAGAACTGATCCTGGGACCTTCTGGAGTGGGAGAGAGATGCTCAATCTCATGCACCACCTCAACTCCCTGGTCTACTGCCTTGTCTCTCCTCTGTGTCTCTTTTTGTTGTGTTGTCTTGCTGTACCAGGTCTCCACTCGGGCCAACACTCTGTGTGGGCCACCTTGCTGCTTGGGCCAGCTCACCACGTGGGGCAGCTTGTCTTCACCAAGAGGCCCCAGAAATCAAACCCTGGACCTCCTTTATGGTAGATGGGAGCCCAATCGCTTGAGCCACATCCACTTCCCTTTCATAAAATCTTACATTAAAATTTCTTTCTATCAATAGCATGTCAAAAACAATTCATTTTGGAAAGATAGGCTTTGGGAATGGTCTAAGGAACTTCAGTTGCCAAGTTCTTCAACATTTTTTTTTAACAAGTCTAATATAGTAGTGAGTAATGCCAACTTTATAAAATAGACCTTAAAGACAAAGCAAAAAAGTATATTGGTATGTGCAGGCAACTATCACTCCACCCTCCACTCCTTAATTCCTGTTGCCACTGGACTTCTCTTTAAAAACATCTTTGATCATGTGGTCTGCTATTAACACTTTTTGTTGACTACAGTTTGCATAAAGAATACAGTTCAAACTCAACCTGGTAGCACATAATTTGCACTCTAATATTATCAAATATTTTTAACTACCCAATATTGCATTTATTTTTATGCATGTATGTCCTTTATGAGCTGTTTTGCTTGTTCAAAATGCCCTTCCTCTCTTTAAGCTTGATCAGATTCCATGGTGCATCTAACATTTCTGTTCCTTTGTTTAGGTTTATTCAATTTCCTGATGTAGAACAATAACCCTCTTGCCTGTGCTACCATAGTATTTCATTGATACCACTATATCGAATGATTCATAATCTAAATTTATTAGTTTGTCTTGCCCATGTCAGCCACTTGTCACTAGGTTTTGAGAACAATGGGAAATGAACTTTAATGTATTCATCAGTGTAACTCTGCAAAAGTAGAATTTTGTACATAGAATAGAATTTATCATGTAAATTGTAAAGGTTATAATTCTCATTATATGTAACAGATGACAATGGGGATGAAATGAGTCAATCTTGAACCTAATACAAGGGTCTTTATGACAAAAAGTTAAAAAAAAAGAGAAAAATTATGTTTGTAAACTGGCCTGTTCCTCTAAGTGTGATACTGCTTCAATGCCTTATATTTAACTGACATGTGTTGATTAAATAACCTGTTAATATTAGGGCTTTGATTTGACCATGTCTGAATGGCATGATTCAGATTGAGTCACTGCCCTCTTGGTGGACTGACATAAATGGACACTCACTCAAGAAGACACATGGATGAACAGAAAGAAACATTGTCAGTTTTGTTCCTGGAGCCCCAGGGAGAGATGAGCCATTTGCCTGATATTTTACAGCTTAGCAGCTGAGTAGCTGAGAAAGACTGGGAAGAAATTATCCCTATGCCAAACTGATATGGGGAGCCCTGAGAGACAAGCCTTATGCTAGCCTGAATCTGAGATCAGAAGAAACTGGGCCCAAAGAGCCTTAAGAGGGAGAATGAAGGAGAGACCAGGCATAGATGTCCTGCCCTCTTACTTCAACATGTGGCAGCTGACTTGGGTGAGAAATACCTCTTATGGTACCTTGAGTTGGAATTTTTAGGGTCTTGTAACTGTAACCTCTACTCCAAATAAATACCCTTTATAAAAGCCAACAGATTTCTGGTACTTTGCATCAGCACCCTTTTCACTGACTAATACATTCCCAAACATGGAGTAGTATAATTGCTTATATGAGATTGTGAACATAAATCATGTACAGAAAATTATAATGCCAGATGTAGCATAGTGCTCAGAAGATAGTAGATGGTCAATAAATAATTGTTGCAAATTGAAATGTGCTCTATTAGAAGCTAATGCAATAGTTCATGATTTTCCATTATATTTGAGGAAAAAATGAATATAAAAAATTAATCAAGCAATAAACATTTGGAATTCAAACTTAAGTATTTCATTTTTTTTTGTTGCTGATGTAAATTGTGTCATGATTTTAAATATAAATATAACAAAATATATAAAAAATCTCTACAAGGTAACTTAAAAAATTCTGATGACATTAACAAATGACCTAATTAAATAGAGAGATATTTCATGTTCATGATAGGAAGTGTCAAAATTGTTTAGATAGCCATTCTTCCAAAGTTGATCTATAGATACAATGTAATTGCAAATCAATATCCCAGCATGTTATTTTGTGGATACCAGCAAGCTGAATCTAAAGTTAATATAGAAAGGCAAAAGTCTCAGAATAGCCAACAAAATATTGAAGAAGAAAAACAAAGAGAGAACACTGACATTATCCAACTTCAAGACATCATAAAACTACATTAGTCAAGACAGCATATTATTGGTAAAATAATCAGACAAATGTGCCAGTGGCAAATAACAGAGAGTCCAGAAATATACTCACAAAAGTATAGTAAATAGATCTTTGGCAAAGGAGTAAAGGTAATACAATAGAAAAAGGATAATCTTTTCAACAAATGGTGCTGGAAAGATTTGGCATCCACATGCAACGAAATGAAGCTGAAAACATACATAACACCTTTCAAAAATTTACCTCAAAGTTGACCATATACATAAATGTAAAGTACAGAACTATAAAACTTCTAGAAGATAACATAGGAGAACAAATAGGTGACCTTGGACTAGGCGCTGACTTTTTACAAACACCACCAAGAGTACAATATATGAAATATAAATTGCTAAGCCATACTAAATTAAAACAAAACAAAACAAAATGCTCTGGAAAAGACACCGTGAAAAGAATGGAAAGAAAAGCCACAGAATTGGAGAAAATATGTGCAAAAATCATGTCTAATAAAAGATGTGTATCCACAATATAAAGAACACTTAAAACTCAACAAAAGAGAGGAATTGTGGGAAGATGGTCTTGTACTAACAGGCAGAGTTCAATGCTCTCACAAAAACAATGGAGAAAGAACCAAAAGCTGTCCAAGTGACCTGTTTTGGGGGTCAACAGACCATGACAATGCATACTACACAGCTCCCAGGAGGGTAAAGAAGAGAGAGACTAAGAAGCTGAAACAAAAAACCTGAGAAAACAAGTCCCCAAGGCAGCTGGGGAAAACTCTCCTCTCCAAACCATCATGATATTAAGCTGGGATAAAACCCCTGGCTCACTGCAGCCGACTGAGAGGGGAACAGACAACTTCCTCCCTGTCAGCTGTTTCAAGATAAAAGAAATGGGGAGCCAGGGGGCTTTTTTTTAGTGAATTCAAACCTCAGAGCTTGCTTTGAAACTCCACTTTGGAGATACAGCACAGGAACATAAGAAAGCCCAGACTGAAACATCTCTGTGGAAAAGTGCACTGACTAGTGCCATCTACTGGCCAGTCTGGAAATTGCATAGACAAAAACTGTTCTCTGTATCCTAAACCCTGGGAGAGAATCTGTAACACATTAGTTAGTCCCTGGCCCAATTTAGATAATTTAACTTAGACAGTTTTAAAGACTTAGAATAAGTTGCACCAAATATCAAAGAGAGCTATGAAAAAAATAGGCAAGAGAGAGATATTGGTCATCAGAATAAATTCACAAACATATTCGGATGCCTAGACATTAGCAAAACATTACAAGCAAGCCATACTAGGAATAAAGGAAGAGATGGCCCAGGCAAAAGAACTAACCAAATATCCTGAAGAGATACAGGATTTAAGACAATCAGTGATAATCACACAACTTTCCCAAAGACTTCAAAGAAATTAAAGAAAATATGACTGAAGAAATAAAGCATATTAAGAAGACACTGGATGAGCATAAAGGACAATTTGAAAGCCTGCAGAGAAAAGTAACAAACCTTATGGGAATGAAATCATGATGGACAAGATTAAAAATACATTAGAGGCAAATATTAGCAGATTTGAAATGCTTGACACAGAATTAGTGGATTTGAAGACAGAACATCTGAAATGGAAAAGATAAGAGAAAAGAATGGAAAAAAATTAGTGTCTCAGGGAATTGAATGACAATGTGAAACACAAAAATATTTGCATTATCAGTGTCCCAGAAGGAGAAGAGAATGGCAAAGGGTCAGAAAGAATATTTGAGGAAATAATGACTGAAAATTTCCCAACCCTTATGAAGGACATCATTATCAATATCCAAGAAGGACAATGCACCCCAAACAAAATAAATCCAAATAGACTTGCTCTGAGGCACCTACTATTCAGAATGTCAAATATCAGAGATAAAGAGATGATTCTGAAAGCAGCAAGAGAAAAGCAAAGCATCACATACAAGGGAAAGTCGAAAAGATTAAGTGCCAACTTCTCATCAGAAGCCATGGAAGCAAAAAGAAAGTGATATAATGTACCTAAGGTACTGAAAGAGAAAGACTGCCAACCAAGAATTCTGTATATGGCAAAACTATCTTTGAAAAATAAGGATGAATTCAATGTATTCACAGACAAACAAAAACTGATAGAATATGTTATGAAAAGAGCAGAATTACAATAGATACTAAAGGTAGTGCTGAATCCTGAATGGAAAAAAAAAAGTGTGAGAGATTTGGAGAAGGGTTGAGAAATGAAGATGATTATGAAGGTTAACTAAAGGGTAAGGAGACAAACAATATGACATGACAACAGAGAGAGCCAAAGGACAAAATTGATCAAGTAAGTAACGCCTTTAGAGTAATAACATTGAATGTTGATGGTTTAAACTCCCCAATCAAAGACATAGACTGACAGGAAGGATAAAAAAATGATCCATCAATATGTTGTCTACAAGAGACTCACCTCAGACTTATGGACGCAACCAGGTTAAAAGTGAAAGATTGGAAAAAGGCATTCCACACAAACAGTAACCAAAAAAGGGCTGAAGCAGAGATACTAATATCAGACAAAATATATTTCAAATGCAAAAGTGTTACAAAGGATGAAGGTCATTATATATTAATAAAAGGGGTGATTCAGCAAGAAGAAATAACTGTACTAAATATTTATGCACCTAACCTCAGTGCCCCAAGATACATAATGTACACACTGGTAAAACTGAAGGGAGAAATAGAGGTCTCTACAATAATAGCTGGAGACTTCAATATACTACTCGCAGTATTGGACAGAACATGTGGACAGAGGATAAATAAAGAAACAGAAAAGTTTAATAATATGAAAAATGAATTAGTTCTAAAAGACATCTACATTTATATTGCTAAGAGACTTCAAAGTGAGTCCAGAGGTCATCCCAGAGGTAACACTTATGTATATCTTAGTAGGATTTCATAGGCTGCCAAAGTGGATACTAACCCCAAATAGTGGGCCTCCTGAGGGCTCTAGAGACATCCAGATCCTATGGTCAGGGAAAATAACTCTGGAGTTTGGTACCTTACCAGTCGTCCCTCTTTGGGAGTCTGTGCTTCTGAAAGTGACAGAGTTGGACTCAATTATGGCTTTGCTACACTTGGTTCATCTGTCCCTTCTATTTAAACCTGTACTTGATGCTGGAATTTGTAGGTGTATGTCCAAGAGACTGGAATCTTTGGGCTGTCCATGTGCCAGCTGGGCCCGGAGCCTCATTGGAGTTGCAACATCTACTCTCCAGTTCATTGGACTAACCCAGGAAAACTAACAAGGTGGTTAGTATTGACAACCACCATACCAAGGAAATGAAAGAGCCTACAACTGCAAGCAAGAGAATCCCATCTATCAGCTGTATGGGATTGAAACTCTCTCTCAATTAGAGGTGGAGTGGACATCACCATCCCAGAATCCTCAGTATTGGGGAATGAAATATTGACTAGAGTAGACTTACAAGTATTCTACTATAGACATATTGTGATTCTAGCAAGAGAAGAAAGTACAATATTGATGTGGAGCCAGTGGCCTCTGGAGGTTCTGGGAGTAGGGAGAGGGAAAACCTGATGTAATTAAGGGACTTTTTCAGAACATGGGAATCTTCCTGTATGACATTGCAATGACAGATATAGGCCATTTTATATTACCCCATAACATGCAGAACTGTGTGGGAGAGACTGTATACTACAATGTGAACTATGGCCCATGCTCAGTGGCAATGCCGCAGGATGTGTTTATTAACTGCAATGAATGTGCCACACTAATGAAGGATGTTGTTTATGTAGGAGGGTGTGTGAGATGTGGGGAGTGGGCCTTATGGAAATTCCTTTATTTTTTGTGTAACATTTATGTAATCTAAGTATCTTTTAAAAAAGAAAAAAAATAATTTAAAAGGCATCTATAGAGCATTGTAAGAAAAACAGCATGACAGTCTGTCTTTTCAAGTGCTCATGGATATCTCTCTAAGATAAACCATATGTTGGGTCACAAGACAGGTCTCAAAAATTTTTAAAAGATTGAAATTATACAAAACACCTTCTCTGATCATAATGGAATGAAGCCGGTAAATATAAATGGATGGAAAAAAGAAAAATACATAAATGTATGGAGATGAAACAATACTTTCTTAAATAATCAGTGGGTCAAAGGAGAATTTACAAGAAAATTCAGATAATACATTTAGATGAATGAAAATAAGAACATAACATATCAAAACCTATAGGATACTAGAAAGGCAGTGTTCAGTGGGAAATTTATAGCCCTCAATGCTTACATTAAAAAAGAAGAAAGAGCTAAATTTTAAGATTTAACTGTACACCCAGAGGAACTAGGAAAGGAACAGCAAATTAATCCCAAACCAAGCTGAAAGAAAGATATAATAAACATCAAAGTAAAAAAAAAATAAAAAAATGAGAGAAAAAATAGAGTATTAACAAAACCAAAAGGAGTTTCTTTGAGAAGATCAACAAAATTGACAGACCCTTAGCTAGTCTGACAAAGGAAAAAAAGAGAAAAAAACAATAAAATCAGACATGAGAGGGTAGACATTACCACTGACACCACAGAAATAAGGAAGATCATAAGAGGCTACTATAAACAACTGTATGCCAAAAAAGTAGACAATATATTGGAGATGCACAAATTCCTAGAAACACACAAACCACCTACACTGACCATAGAAGAAAGAGAAGACTTCAACAAACCAATCACAAGTGAATAGACTGCAACAGTCATTAAAACCTCCCAAAGATGAAAAGCCCAGGACAAGATGACTTCACACATGAATTTTACCAATCTTTCAAAGACAATCTAAAACTAATCTTTGTTAAGCTTTTCTTAAAAGTGAACAGGAAAGTGCAATACCAAACTTATTCTATGAAGCCAACAGCACCCTAATACTAAAACCAGATAAAGATACTACAAAAAAAAATTACAGACCAACATCTCTAATGAATATAGATGCAAAAATCCTCGACAAAATATTTGCAAACAGAATCCAAAAATCACATTAAAAGAATTATTCACCATGACCAAATGTGTTTTATCCCAGGTATGCAAGTGTGGTTCAACACAAGAAAATGAATTAGTATAATAAATCACATTGATAAATTGTAGAAAAAGTCATGTGATCCTCTCAATTGATGCAGGAAAGGCATTTGACAAAATGTAGCATCTTTTCTTGAAAAAAAAAAAAAAAAAAACACTCCCAAAGATAAGAATAGAAGGAAGCTTTCTCAATACAGTAAAGTGCATATATGAAAAACCTGCAACTAGCCTTGTACAAAATGGTGAAAGACTGAAAGCTTTCCCACTGAGATCAGGAATAAGACAAGAATGCCCACAGTCACCATTTTTATTCAATATTGTGCTAGAGGTTGTAGTTAGAGAATTAGGCTAGACAAAGAAATAAAAGACACCCAAATAGGAAAGAAAGAAGTAAAACTTTCACTATTTGCTGATCACATGATCCTATATTTACAATTTCCTGAAAAATCCACAGCAAAACTACGAGAATTAATAGATGAGTTCAGAAAGTGGCAGGATACAAGATGAATATGCAAAAATCAATAGCATTTCTGTACACTACTGATGTGCATTCTGAGGAGGAAATCAGAAAAAAAATTCCATTTATAATAACAGCTAAAACAGTCAAATATTTAGGAATAAGCTTGATCAAGGACACAAATGACCTGGAATCAGAAAACTACAAAACATTGCTAAAAGAAACTGAAGAAGACAAAAAAATGGAAGGACATTCCATGTTCATGGATTGGAAGACTAAATATCATTAAGAGGTCAATTCTATACAAACTGATTTACAGATTCAACACAATCCCAATAAAAATCCCAACAGCCTTTTTTTGCAGAAGTAGAGAAAACAATTATCAAACTTATTTGGAAGGGTAAGGGGCCACAACTACCCAAAAAAGATTTTAAAAAAGAATGAAGATGGAGGACTTTTACTTTGTGGCTTTAAAGCATATTTCTTAGCTACAGTGATAAAAAACAATACGGTACTGGCATAAAGACAGACACATAACCAACAGAATTAAATCAAGAACTCAGAAATAAACCCTCACATCTATAGTCAAGTGATTTTTGACAAGGCATTCAAACCCTCCCATCTGGTTCACAAGGGTCTATTAAACAAATGGTGCTGGGAGAACTGGATATCCATATCCAAAAGAAAGAAGCAAGATCCCGATCTCATAACATATATAAAAAGTAACTCAAAATGGATCAAGGACCTAAATATGAAAGTGGCAAACATAAAACTCCTAGAAGAAAATATAAGAAAATATCTTCAAGATTTTGTGGTAGGCAGTAATTTCTTAAGCCTTATACCCAAAGCAAGAGCAACAAAAGAGATAAATGGGAATTCTAAAAATCCAACACTTTTGCACCTCAAAGGACTTTGTCAAAAGGTTGAAAACTCAGCCTACTCAGTGGGAGAAAATATTTGGCAATCACCTATCTGATAAGTGTTTAATAACCATGATATACAAAGAGATCATACAACTCAACAATAAAAACTCAAACAACCCCATTAAAAAATTGGCAAAAGACTTGAAAAGAAAATTGTCCAAAGAAGAAACACAAATTGCAAAGAAACACAAGAAAAAATGTTCAACATCACTAGCGATTAGGGAAATGCAAATCAAAATTACAATGTGATATTATTTCACACCTATTAGACTGGCCACTATTAAAAATCCAGAAAATTATAAATGTTGGAAAGGATGTAGAGAGATAGGAGGGCTTATTCACTGTTGGTGGGAATGTAGAGTGGTACAGCCACTGTGGAGGACTTTTTCGGAAGTCCTAACGACATTGAATATAAACTTGCCATGTTCTCTCTCTAAGCTGAACTCAGCATATAACTACATTACATTCCCCCCAGAGTAGGACATGATTCCCGGGGATGAGCCTTCCTGGCACTTAGGGATTACTACCAAGCACCAACTAGCAATGCAACTGTAAAAAGACCTTGACCAAATGGGGGAAAACTTAAAGACAAATGAGTTTATATGATTAAGAGACTTCAAAGTCAGTCCGGAGATCATTCCAGAATTTATGTTTATGCACATCTTAGCAGGATCTATTTGACTGTCAAAGTACATATTACCCCAAATAGCAGGTCTCCTGAGAGCTCTGGAGACCTCCATACACTATAGTCAGAGCAGATAGCTCAGGATTTTGGTGCCTTGCCAGTGGGTCCTACTTTGGAATTTATGCTCCCCAGAGTGACAGAGTTGGACTCAGTTGTAGTTTCCCTAAATATGGCTTTTCTGTTCTTCTTTTTTGAATCTATAATTCTACTAGACTTGTTAGGTGTACATACAAGAAACTTAAATCTTTTGTTTGTCCATGTGCAAGCTGAGCCCTGAACCTCAGCAAAGTTGCAACACCTACTCTCCAGTTCATTGCTCTAACCCAGAACAACTAACATGGAGGTAATGATGGACAACTACCATACCAAGGAACTGAAAGAGTCTACCACTGCAAACAAGAAAGTCCCATCCATCAGCCCTATGGGATCACAACCCCCTCTCAATTAGAGGTGGAATGGACATCATCATCCCAGAATCCTCAGGTTTGGGGAATGATTTATGGACTAAAGTAGACTTACTGCTATTCTACTATAGACATGTGATTCTAGCAATGGAAGAAATTATATCACTGATGTGGAGAGAGTGGCCACTGGAGGTTCTGAGGGCAGGGAGAGGGAAAAACAGGTGTAATGCAGGGGCATTTTTGGGACTTGGGAATTGTCCTGATTGACATTGCAACAACATATACAAACCATTATAAATCTTGCCATAACCTACAGAATTCTGTGGGAGAGAGTGTAAACTACAATGTAAACTTTAATCCGCACTTAGTGTCAATGCTCCAAAATGTGTTCAATTACAATGGGTGTACCTCACTAATGAAGGATGTTGTTAATGTAGGAAAATGTGTGAGGTGTGGGGAGCGGGATATATGGGAATCCCCTATTTTTTTATGTGACATTTGTATAATCTAAGTATCTTTGAAAAATAAAATAAATTAAAAAAAAAAAAACTTGCCATATGACCAGGCAATACCATTACTAGGTATATATCCAGAAGAACTAAAAGCAGAGACATGAACAGACGTCTGAACACCGATTTATATGCTGAGTGAATCAAGCAAATGAACAGATGACTGAATGGATAAATGTGGAGGCACCAGTGGCAGCAGAGTTTCTGAGGCTCCAGGTCCCAGAAGTGCCTGGACAAAGGGATCTTCTTAGAAGTTGCCTCTTGCTTTAGAGACAGCTTCTCTTGGGGCACATAAAGATGGGCCACTGTCTATCACAGAGCGAGACCCTAGCCCTAGCCATCCTGCTCCATTACTCTCCTGCTCGGGGCTGAAGTTTGGCCTTCACTCCAACCATAGCTGAGAGTCAAGCCTTCCCCTTGGGGACTGGTACCCAAGGTTCTGGGTAGATCCGTGTAAACAGCCTGGCTTCCACTCATTACATTATATCAGCACTTTTTTGGCTTCTGAGAAACAGGAAACACCATGATGTGTGGTAGATCTTGAAGTGGATGATAAGAAACATAATCACATTTCTTTGGTTTCGGCTTAGAGGCTGGGGTTCCTGTTTGCTCTGACTCTAAAGCATCACTCTTTTCCATAAGCCATAATCCTGGAAGATGAGACCTGTATCAAAAATCTGCTTTTGAGGGAAAAAAATGAGCAAGGGAATCAGAACTTTTAAAACTATTATTATGAAATATATCATACATAAAAAGAATATATAACTACACGTACAGGTTAAAACATTACAACACAATGAAAACTTGTGTACTCCCTCAACTAAATAAAGAAAACATCCCCATCCCTTTAAAGGTGTCATTCTTATAGCATCTCCCTCCTTCTCTCCCACCAGAGATAAGCATTATCCTGATTTTTTTGGTTAATAATTCCTTTACTATTATTTATAGCTTTATCACATATGTAAATATCCTCAAACCATAATAATTTCATTTTGCCCATTTTGACTTTTATATAAGTGGATTCATGCTAAATGTATTTAAGACTTGCTTTTTCTATTTAACAACCTGTTTTCAGATTCATTTATTTATACATGCAGTTGTAGTTCATTTGTTTGCTCCACTGTATATAATTCAGTGAATGAGTAAACCACAATTATTCATCTGTTCTACTATTGGTAGATATTTAGTTTTTCCAGTTTTGCTATTGAAAACAATGGTGTGGAACAGGAAATTAGGTAACTAGACTAAGGAAATCTAAACAAGCTATGGGATAAATAATAATATATCAGTATTGGTTCATTAATTGTGGTATAAGTCCATGGGAACTATCGGTACTCTCTTTGCAAATTTTCTATAAATCTGAAATTACACTAAACTTATAAGTTTATTAGAATAAAAATTCAATAATAAGATAACAAACAACTCAATTAGATAATGAACAAAAGATCTGAACAGACATCTCACCAAAGAAGATATACACATGCCAAATAATCATATGGATCTATGCTAAACATCATATTTCAAAAAGGATTGGCAAATTAAGACAATGATTAGATACCACTACCACTTATAGGCTAAAATATAGAATAATGACAGCAACAAATGTTGGCAAATATTTGTAGTAGCCATAACTCTCATTCATTGCTTGTGAGAATGAAGACATGTTATAGCCACTTTGGAAGACAGTTTGGCAGTTTTTTACAAAGCTAATCATAGTCTTACAACATGATTCAGAAATTCCACTTCCAATTATTTATCAAAATGAGTTGAAAATTCATACCCACACAAAAAGTACACACAAATATTTATAGTAGCTTTGTCAAAAGTTACCCAAGATGTCTTTCAATAGGTGAATGTCTAAACAAACTGTGGTACATCCATACAATAAAATATTATTTAATGACAAAAATAAATATGCTCTAAAGTCAGGAAAAGACACAGCTAAGTGAAAGATATCAATCTGATAAGTCTACCTAGAGTATGGATCCAACAATATGAACTATAAGAAAGAGTAAAATGATCAGTAGTTTCCAGAGGCTCAGGGGACAGGAGGGAGGAATGAATAGGTCTGGTACATAGCATATTTAAGAAAATAAAACTATATTTATGATAATCTAATGGTGGATACATGACATAATGCATTTATCAAAACCCATAGAACAATACAATACAAAGAGTGAAACCTAATATAATCTACAGACTTTAATAATAGTGTATTAATATTGGCTCAAAATTTTAACAAATGTACCTCATTAATGCAAGCTTTTAATAATAGGGGAAACTATGTGTTTGTGTGGGTGGGGATGGGGCATATGGGATCTCTCTATGCTTTCTGCTCAAATTTCATAAACCTGAAAGTACTCTAAAATTAAAATCTGTTAATTAAAAATATTTTAAAGAAACAATCAAAATTCATGTGAAGAAATATAATTTCATTGATCTTCCAGAAGTAGCAATCTCCTCAAACAGTACAATAATGAGTCTGTATCAATTCATAGTATGAAACATAAAAGTCATTCTAGGTATTTCTTACAAAAAGGCATTTAATACAGGGAATTAGGTGCTTAAAATTATCTAAAATAGTGGGAGTTATTTGTAGGAAACCATTAACTTTTGGGTTCTTTATTGTGACTATGGTCAGGAAAACATAGGAAATGATTGACAATGTCACACATTTCCTGCAGCTCTGAGAAATATGACTTGTAAGAAACAGGCAGTTATACTGACTGTGTTTATTAGTCATGGCTGACAAACCCAGTACATACAATTCCTACTTCTTGTAATAAATAAGAATGGCTTCTGTCACCCTTCTGCTTTCTAAATCTCTCTCAGGAGCATCACATTGGCAGAGTCGAAATTGTATTTAGAACTTTAATTGAAAAGATGTGAAAGTGATTCCTAAATGCCAATAAATAGTACTTTCATAACAACATAGTAACAACTACATAACATTATCCATCTTTAAATCTATAGCAATCAGCATGGCAACATCTTTTCAGATATTAGGAATCAAAATTAAATACAGACATCAGGTCTCTTTCACACATTCTTTTCTACCTCTCTCACCCACACATTATCTTTAATTTTCTCCCTGGAATAACACATTTGTTAGATGAATATCATTAGACCTTAGTTATTGATTTTCTCATAAAGACTAGTGGATATGTAAGCTTTTTCTTACAGGAAAAGAACAAAGTTTTCATGAATAAAATATGTACATTGGTGTTACCATTCCAGCCTTGAAAATCTATTACTGGAAGTTTCTCAGTCGATTCTATTCATATATTATGTTCTAATCACAATACCACAAACTACAAGGTCTTTAAATTACATGGATAAAAATAATCTAAATGCCATTGCTGCTGTATTGGGTACACAGAAAAACATATCATCATTTATTATGAACTTTTGGCATTTTTCATCTTTATTTCCAAAAAGGCTCACAGTCAGTCTTTGTACTAATGGTAGGAGAAAATATAATATTGCCTTCACTTTAATTGTATCTCTTTGGTTGGGTTTCAAAAAAAAAAATAAGAAAACATAAAATTTGAACTCTGCATTTCTCCAGGATTGTCAAAGAAATAAAGCTTACTTCTCTTGGAAAAGTTTTGAGCAAGTAATGATAGGATATAAGTAGCCTTTGTGGGAATACCTATTTTTTCCTGTTCATATGCTTCATAAATAACTTCTGATGGTATCCTGCATATGGAGTGGCTGAAAGTAGGCCTTCTGCAGGTAAATGTTTAAGCTCTCAGAGTTTTACTCAAATAGACAGTGTTTCTTCATCTCCTCATGTATTATACCTCAGCACATTGAAGAAAATATGCAATGTGTTACTCCCTAGGTTTCCCAAAGCAAATCAGCTCTCATTTAGAGCCCCAAAAACTATTTACACAGGAACAATGGGGTGTGTGTGCATGCATTCTTCTATATCCAACAGGTTCATATCTCAAGTAGATCCCCTTCCTCAGGAACAACAAAAATAAAGGTGTGTCTGCAACCGTTAATTTTATTTACTTCTCGCATCTTAGGCAGTACTTTCTATTAATTTCTGTAACAACATCTCCCCTTATGGTCACGTGCCTTATGGGCTTCATTAGGAAATCAGATGTAATTGTCCAAGAGGATAGAGAAAATCTCTTCCTATCACTGTAATAAATGTAGGCAGTCCAGTTTAAAAATCAAGTACCTAATATTGTTTGCCATCATTTTAAAGCACTTGCACAATCAACAGTTCCAGTCCCTAGCTGTTGTACTCACTACAAAAACAACACAATGTGTAAAAAACCTTAGTGAGGAAAATATAATTTATGAAAATTAAGGCAGTAAGAAGCTAATATCCAGAATTTAGAAATAAAAACAGTTTCAACCTAGCACAAAATAAAATAAGATAAAACAAAGCCCAAGAAATAGAGATGTAGGAGCAATGATCTAATGTTTTAGGAACAACATGTCTTTTATTTAAGGAAAGGCCCATGGGGGAATATGCAGATCAGTCTTGGTGTTCCCTATTTTATTACCTAATGGGAGTCGGACCTTACCTAAATTGATAAATCTAAAAAAAAAAAAGATAAACATCCAACAAATTAAACTCTATCAGTAATGTTTATATTATAAGTTTGACAGAACAAGCAGATTATGAACGTTTTAATATAGAAAGACTATACATTTTATTTTAAATTTTTTCTCAATATTTAATTGAAGTACAACACACATACAGAGACACACAAATCTTATTCTATAATTAGATTAATTTTACAAAGCAAATATGTATATAACCATCATCCAGCCTAAAGTCTATATTTTCAGCAAGCCTGAAGCACCCACACAATCAAAATCCTTATCCAAATATAAACACTATCTTGACTTTAAGCTTGAAAAATTAGTTCCCTCCAAACTAGTTCTAAATGAGTTTTAAGATTTATATACATGGAATACATCAATAGTAGATGCAATAGTACAATGCAGAAATTGTAGCATGTTCAAATGATGGAAACTATACAGCAGTGAGAACGAACATTTTAGGAATTAAATGGAAGTCCTGATATAGAGTATGCATAGCTATGGCAGCTATGGACAAACAATTTTTCCAAGATGAATGGGCAAATATATATCTCCACATCATCAACAAAATTTGCCACATTTTGTTTTTAAAATCTCAGACATTATGATGATGTTTAAAAGCTTCTTGATCTGATTTTAATTAACATTCCTTTGATGACGAATTGATGTTGAACATATTTTAATATGTTTACTGGTATTTTGGAATGGTCTGTTGGAAAAAGCCCCTCAAGTCATATTATATGTCTTAATTTTAAAATTTATTTGAAGGAATTCACTATTTAGTTTGAATGGAAATCTCTTCTTGGATGTAGGTATTACTAATATATTCTTCTAGTATGATCTCGCTTGCCTTTTTTTACCCCTTGAATGGTGTCTTTGATGAACAAAGTTCTTAGTTTTAATAAAGATCAAGTTGATATATTTCTATTATGGATACTGCTTGTTTTCTATTTAAGAAATGTCTATCTACCTCAAGTTTGTGAAAATATTCTCCTATAATTTATTCTAGAACCTTTATTTTTGCCTTTCTCATTTATACCATTTATAGTAGCAATTCATCATCAATACATTTTCAAGTATGGAGAGAATTAGGGCTCATAATTCTTTTAATTTCCCATCTGTTACCAAATTTATCCAAAATCATTTACTGAAAACAGTTATCCTTCCACACTTCACAAAAAACAGCTATCATTATTTTGAATCAAGAGACTGGCATTTTGTTTCTAGGACTACTATTCACTTGATTGGTAATCTATATTTACAACAATAAAACATTTTCTTCCTCACTACAGCTTTATGGTAAGATTTGATGTCTTATAATGTAACTTAAAAAAAAATTTATTCCTTTGACATACACACACAGACACACACATATATACACACAACTATGAAACAGTTTGCTAGTGCCCACAATAATATTTCTGGGAGCTTGGTTTGGATTGCATTGAATATATAAACTAGTTTTGGAATATCTGCTATCTTTGCAATCTTGCTTCCTCCAAATCATGGATACGCTATATCCTCGTTTTCATTAGCGCTTTAATTTCTTTCTCTGTTTAATTAGATAAATTTTAGTCTAGATTTTGCCTTCTATTTAATTTATTCATAGGTATTTATGTATTTTCCTGATATTGTAGAGTATCATTTTTCATTATTAATTAGTATTGATTTTGTATATCAACCTTGTATACAGTAATCTTCATACATTCACATAGTAATTCTAATAAGTTATCTGAAGTTTCTTTTGGGTTTTCTATTTGCACTCTTACATTATCTGAGGAATAATTTTATTTCTTCCCTACCAATCCATATACCTTGAAGACATTTTTATCTTGCCTTAATGCAGTAGATAGGACCTCTTGTATAATGTTGTAAAGGAGTGGGGATACAGATTATACATGTCTCATTATGGATCTCAGGTTCCATGATTCAATGTCTCATTAGTAGCATGATAATCATTGTACAATTCTCTACATATACACTAATAGGTTAAAGGAGTGACTTTTATTACAAATATATTATGAACATTTGTCATGAATGTCTGGTGAATTGACTCTATTATTTCTTTATCACATGATTCTCTCCTTTGATATCTTAATGTGATGAATTATATGCATTTACTATTTTTTTGCAGTGTAACATATACATTGGGGTGCATAAATCTAAAGTGCACAGCTCAGTGATTTTTATGTAGGTATACATGTGTGAAAGCACAAGTCAAATAAAGACACAAAATAATATCAGGAACCCAGATGACTTCTTTTCACAACCCATAGTCAATATAACCTAATAAATAATTTTCTCTCACCATACTTTTTCTCTCTCTCTTCAATCTACATTTATAAGAAATCATAGAGTATGTACTTTGTTGTATGGATTCTTTCATCAAACACAATGGCTATAAGATTACCCACATTTGTTCTTTGTATTGCAGGGTAGTATCATATATACAAATACTAAAATTTAATTTTCAATATTCTATAGAATGGGACTTTATTACATTTTTACATACATATAATAAATTTATTTTAAAAGAAGTTTTATTTTTTTAATTTAATTTTAAAGAAAATTTAGAGTACATAAATGTTACATAAAAAATATAGGGGATTCCTATATGCTCAACTCCCTACCCTTCCCAAACTTTCCCAAATTAACTACATCCTTCATTAGTGTGGTACATTTGTGGCAATTGATGAACACATATTGAAGCATTGCTACTTACCATGGACTATAATTTACATTATAGTTACACTCTGTCTTGCACAATTTTATAGTTTATGACAAAATGTATGATGCCTGTATCCATCATTGCAATGTCATTCAGGACAATTTTAATGTTCTAAAAATGCCCCCATGTTACACCTATCCTTACCTCTCCCTCCCCTCAGAACCTCTGGTGACCACTGCCTTTACATCAATAATAAGAGTTATTCCATTGTTAGAATAATAATGTCTATAGTAGAATAATAATAAGTCTTCTTTAGCCCATTGCTCATTTCCCAATCTTGAGGATTTTGGTATGGTGATGCCCACTCTATTTAGAATTGAGAGGGGTCTTAGGTTCCATAAGGGCAGATGGATGGAACTACCTTGTTTGCAGTTGCAGACACTCTTTGTTCCCTGGTATGGGTGTTGTCCATCATCATCTCCTTGTTAGTTGTCCAGGGTGAGTCCAATGAACTGGAGAGTAGGTGTGGCAACCCTGTGGAGATTCAGGGCTCAACTGGCACATGAATGGACCAAAGACTTAAGTCTCTGGGACATATATTTTACAAGTATAGTGGTAATTACAGGTTCAAATGAAAGGGGCAGAAAAGCAATAGGTAGGGAAACTATAAATGAGTCTAACTCTATTTTCCTGGGGATAATAAATTCCAGAGTAAGTCCCACTGAAATGGTACCAAATTCCTGAGCTTGTCTGCTCTGCATATAGTGTCTGGATGTCTCTAATGTGCTCAGGAGTCCCGCTGTTTGAGGCATTGTTTACTGTGGCAGTCAATGAGATCTGCTGAAATGTGCATAAGCATAACCTCTGGAGTGACCTCCTGCCACAATTCAAAGTCTCTTAGCCATACAAAGTCAAAGTCATTTGTATTTTGTATTTCCCCCTTTTGGTCAAGGTTTTTTCTGGATGCATTGCTAGTTGGTACTTGGTGCCAGGGAGGATCATCCTCAGGATATATATCCCATGCTGGCAGGGAAGGTAGAGTGTTTACATGCTGAGTTTGTCTTAGAGAAAGGCCACATTTGAGCAGCAAATAGGCTTTCAGGAGGTAACTCTTAGGCAATATATAATACTAGGCTAAGTTTCTATTTCATAAGAAAAGGTACATAATTATAATCATCAATATCAAGGGCCTGGAATAATGGTCTGAATTCCTTCACTAGGAACTGCCCTTATAAAGAAGTTTTAGATTTCATAAAATTAAGTTAAAAGAATAGGGGATTCCTATATACCACGAGCCCTCCCCCTTTCACATTTTCACCTATAAATAATATCTTACATTCATGTGGTACATTTGTTACAATTGATTAACAAATATTGAAATATTGCTACTAACCAAGTTCTATAGTTTACATTATGGTTTATACTTTGCACCATAAAATTTTATAGAATTTGACAAAATGTATAATGGCCTGTATCCATCATTGCAATATCATGCAGAACAATCCCAGTGCCTTAAAAATGCACTATGTCCCATCTATTCTTCCCTCCCCCTCCCCCTGCTAACCTCTGGTAACCACCATTTTTATATCAATATTACAAGTTCTTCTGTTACTACAATAAAACTAATTCTACTTTGGTCCATGTTTGCATTCTCCCCTTTATGTTTGTTCATTCTTCAATCTTGAGGATTTTGGGTTGGTGATGCCTGCTTTGCTTCAGATTGAGAGGAGGGCTTAGATCTTATTGGTCAGATGGAAGGGACTGTTTTGATTACAGTGGTAAGTATTCTTTGTTTTTGGGATGGGGGTTGTCCAGCATCATCATTTTGTTAGTTGTCCTGGGTAAGTCTGATGAACTGGGGAATAGGCATTGTACACAACTCTGCTGAGATTTATGGCTCAACTCACATACGGACAGACTGGATATTGAAAAGCTATTATGTATAAAGCTGCTACTAATATTCTTTTATTTGTCTTTTGGTGAAATGAAGTCATTGTTACACTGTGATGGAATTACTCAGCAGTGTCTATGATTAGATTTAGTCAATTCTACCAAACAATTTTACAGACTGGTAGAAGATGGCAGAGCTATGCTCCAAAATCTTAAAAATATGCTTTGTTTTTCTCTTAGAGGGGCCTGCCAAATGTTCCAGATGGCCTCCTTCTTTGCCACTGCCATTTCCAGCCCCATTGGATCTGCTAGGACATGTGGCACAATTGACATCACAGGATGTACAGCAGCATAGACTGGTGGCAGAGGCTCTTCTTGTTCCTTTCCTCACTCAAAAATAAGAGTTTTTCTGGCCATTCAGCAAATGGGAGGGAATAGCCATCCCAAATGTGGAATATGTTGTCTTCAAAAATACAAAGAGGTTGTTTTACTTTGCCAAAGGGTTGCTGTTGCAAAGTACCAGAAAAGTGTTCACTTTTATAAAGGGTATTTATATGGGGTAAAAGCTTACAGTTCCAAGGCCATGAAAAGACCAAATCAAGACACCATAAGTGGTGCTTTCTCAACCAAGTCAGCTGCCATGTACTGAAGCAAAATGGTGGGTTATCTCTGCCTAGTCTCTGCCTTCCCCACCAGGCTGTACCATCTCCCAGAACTCAACTGAAGGCAACCAGGCATAAGGCTTTAGTTTGCCAAAGGGGTGCTGTTGCAAAGTACCAGAAAAGTGTTCACTTTTATAAAGGGTATTTATATGGGGTAAAAGCTTACAGTTCCAAGGCCATGAAAAGACCAAGTCAAGGCACCATAAGTGGTGCTTTCTCAACAAAGTCAGCTGCCGTGTACTGAAGCAAGATGGTGGGTGATCTCTGCCTAGTCTCTGCCTTCCCCACCAGGCTGTACCATCTCCCAGAACTCAGCTGAAGGCAGCCAGGCCTAGGGCTTGTCTCATATCAGTCCTCTTCACTCAGGCTTGGCTGCTCTGCTTTCTTCCTGATTTCTGCTGCAAGCAAGCAGGCAAATGGCTCATCACTCCACAAGGCCTCAGCTGTTTGAGACTCTCCTTTCTGTCACATGACAAGAAAAAATTGGCAGAGCTCTCTTTTCCAGTGTATCTCTGTTTTTTATAGGACTCAGCAAGAGGTGGAGCCTTAACCTGAATCATTCCTCACTGAAGTAATCCAATTGAAAAAAGCTCTCATATCCACAGGAATGGACCAGCCTACATACATAATCCTCCTTTGGGGATTCCTAAAATAATTTCAGACTGCCACTCTCCACCTTCTGAATCCCCAAAAGACATGTTCCTAACATGTGAAAAAATGCATTCATTACATCACAATATTTCTAAAGCCTTAAATCATTTCAGTAGCAATGCTAAGCACATAATCATATAAAAATCAGTTATAGGCATGCAGTTTTTCTTGTGTCAAAAGTACCCTCCAGCTGTAGACCTCTGGAACTTAGCAAACAAGTTACCTCTTCAAATATACAAAGAGGGCATGGATATAGGATACACATTTTTACTATCATAAGGAGAAATTGGATGGAAACAGTCATGATTCCCCAACAGTTCCAAAAACCTGTAGGACATACTCCATTAGATTGCAAAGTCTGAGAACTATCCTTTGAATGATGATTTATTCTCTCCCTGGCCTCATGGTCCTCATCTTTTCCGTGGGTTTGCCCAACAACCATATATTCGGTTCCACCCTCTTCAAGCATTTGGGTGGCAACCAAGCTCCAGACCTCACCCTCCAAGAACTCGGGGGTGATGACCACATTTTCCCCAGGCTTTGGGGTACAGTCTCAACCTCATTATCAGAGTCAGGTGGCAGCAACTTTCTCCCAAATCTCTGGCATACAGGCCCAATGCCCTCAGAAGAGTGGGTTGGCAACCTGACTCTCCCTAAACTATGGGTACTACAGCCAACCCCTCAAAGCATTGTGGTGGTGACCTAACTCTCCCCAAGCTATGGGAGACAGGCCAAATTCCTCACAGTGGTGAGGTGGTGACCTAACTATTACTAACCTATAGGGAACAGGCCCACCCACCTCAGAGATGTTGAGTGGCAACGTAACTATCCTCAACCTCTGGGAAATCCTTTCCACCCTCTCTGTAGCTTGGGACTGTCAAACTTTCCCTAAAAAATGCACAGGAATAGCCAATTTCTTCAAATGCTGGGGCAAACTCATCCTTTCCATACACGTGGTTGGGACCCTATCCTAGCCTTAATTCCAGACCTCAGCTTCCATGGTTTTCCACTTGAATCCTTTTTCCCTTCAATCTCTCCTCTCCCTGTCCCTTTTAGTGCAGGCTGACAGTGGTTTCATTCATACAGATCTCACAAAAAGATTGTTGGTTTAACATGCTAGAAACAGGGGTCCAAGCCATCAGACAGTAACACTTGTCATAATTAGTTCCTGAATAACTACATTTCCAATCCTGACTTAAAAGTTCCAAGTTTAGTTAAGTCTTCACATGGGCCACGATCCTCTAGGAGTTTATTTGCTAGAAGCTTGGAATTTATGAAATCAGGCTCCACTTTCTTTGTTCCTGGCAATTCACTTCTAAGTTTATCTCTTTCCTCTTGCATTGTGCCATAAGCTGCAAGAAGAAGCCAAGATGCATTTTCAACATTTGCTGTGAAAATCTTATCTAAATTTCCATGCTTGTCATTTTAAAATTTTGCCTTTTATCTAATATCAGGAGTCAATTTTCCTAAATTCCCTGCAACTTTAAAACACAGACACCTTTTCTTCAGTTTCCAATTATAGTTTCATCATTTCCTTCTAAGGCCTCACTGGAAATAAATTTAGGGTCCATATTCAAAACAACAGTCTTTCAAAGCAATCTCAATGTTTTCTATCAAACATATCGTGATTTCTCAAAAAATGTCCCTTGCCCAATTTAAAAAATCATTCCAACATTTTTGGTAATTGCAGCAGCATGATCCCACTCTTAGTATTAATTTGTTTTGGTTTGCCAAAGGGGTGCCAATGAAAAGCATCAGAGTTGTGTTGATTTCATAAAGGGTATATATTAGGTGTAAAATCTTCCAATTCCATGGCCATGAGAATTCCAACTCAAAGCACTGTAATCTAAGCACCTCTTAAAATATATGTATATATATATATATATATATATATATATATATATATGTAAATAACATTTTTATAAGCAAATACACATATATGCATATATATTTATTTATCATTTTGCAAATGTTTGTATGTATTGTGAGAATTTTGATTTTTACCCATAATAATAAAAAAAAAAGCACTGTAAGAGGTGTTTTCTTACTCAAGTTAGCTCTGTTGTGTTGAAACAAAATGACAAGCAATTTCTGCCTGATCTCTGCATTCCCATCTGGACTGTACAACTCTCAGAGCTCAGCTGAGGACAACCAGGCATTGGGCTTGTCTCCTACTAAGCCTGTTTTCTTGGGCTCAGCTTCCTTGGTTTCTTCCCAATTTCAGCTGCAAGCTACCACACAAATGGCTCATCCCTCCCTGGGGCCTAAGCTGTTTGAGGCAGAATTCTCTTTTCTGGTGTGTCTCCATTTTTTAGGACCAAGCAAGAGGGCAGAAACTCAACTTCAGTCATGTCAAACTGAGATAATCCAACTAAACAAAAGTTCTCATACCCAGCCCACAAACATAATCTTTCCCATTTTTGGATTCATAAAATTATTTCAAACTTCCACAGAGGTCAACTAGATATTAGGTCTCTATCTTGGTCACACGGGGGGACGGATGTAACAGCTTATTTTTTTTTCTTTTAGATTGGATATTTCAACACAACCTATGGGAGTTTGATATTATTTATGAATCCCCAAGAAAGAGAAAAATTATGTTTGTAAACTGGTCAGTTCCTTTGTGTGTGATCCCCTTTGATTGTATTAGATTCAACTGAGATGTCTTTGATTAAATTACCTTTTGAGATAAGGCTTTTTATTCTGGCTTGAGTACCTGCCCGCTTGGTGGGCTGATATAAACATATACTCAAGAAGATACACAGAAGAAGATACAGGAAGAGGGAGAGCTCCATAGATGCCAGAAGAGAGAAATTTGTCATGTGACATAAAGAAGAAGGCTCAAACAGCTAAAGCCCTGGTAAGAGAGATGAGCACCATGCAAGCCTACAGATGAGATCAGAAGAAGCTGGGCACATGGAGCCTTAAGAGGAAGAAGGAAGGAGAGAGAAGGCAGAGATTGCCAACCATCTTGCTTCAACAAATGGAAATGATTTTGGTGAGAAAGCAACCTTAAGTTAGACTCTTTAGGGCTTTGTAACTGTAAGCTTTTACCCAAATAAATACCCTTTATAAAAGCCGACAAATTTCTGGTACTTTGCATCAGCACCCTTTTGGCTGGCCAATACAGATTTGTACCAAAAGATTGGGGTCATGCTTTTGTAATTACCAAAATTCTGGAATGGCTTTATAAATGGTTAAGGCATATTTTAGGAGAAATTGTGAGATGCTTGATAGAAAAGGCCTACATTGCTTTGAAGAGATTGTTGATAAGAATATGGAGCCTAAAGTTATTTCTGATGTGGAATTAGAAGGAAATAATGAAACTATTATTGGAAACTGGAGGAAAAGTGATCCATGTTTTAAAGTCACAGATAACTTAGCAAGATTGACCACTGATGCTATATGGAAAGCAGAATTTGTAAATGACAAGGTTGGACATTTTGCTGAGGAGCTTTCCAAAGTAAACTTGGAGAACACAGACAGGCTTCTCCTTGCAGCTTGCAGCATGATGCTAGATGAGAGGGATAAGCTGAGAACTAAATTTCTGAACATGAAGAAACCAGAAACTGATTTTGGAAATTCCAAATCCTCTGGAAATCAAGCCTCCAGACAATAGTGTCCCATTAGAGGTATTAACTAAACTTGGAACTTATAAGCCAGGACTCAAAATGCAGTCATCCAGGAAAGACTTGTCAAAAGTGTTACTGTCTGATAGCTTTGAACCCTGCTTCCTGAATGCTAAACCAACAAGCTTTTTTAGAAAACTGTATGAACAAAACCACTGTCAGCTTGGAATAAAAGAAACAAAGAGGGGTGAGATGGAATGGAAAATAGCTTTATGAGGAAGACCTTGGAAGCTGAGGTCAGGAATTAAAACATTTTCTTGGGCCAAGAGGGGACCTCACCCATGTGTACAGAGAGGGTGAATTGGCACTAGCATTTAAAGAGGGTGGATCCTCCAGCCCACTGTTCAGGGAGAGTTTATCTGCCCCAGGATACAGAGAGGGTTGGAGCATATTCCCCAAGGGTTTGGAAAAGTGAGGTTGCCACCCCAGTGTTCTGAGAATAGTGGGCCTGTTCCCCATAAGTTGGGGTGATTGAGGTCAACATCCCATTGCTCTGAGAGGGATGGGCCTGTTCCCCATAGGGAACAAGGAAGGCCAGGTCACCACTTCAGTGTTTGAGGAGATTGGGCCTGTATATGAGAGATTAGGGAGAATGTTGCCACCACCTCACTGTACTGAGGGGGTTGAGACTTTACCCCTGAGATTGGGGAAAGTGTGGCCATCACCCCAATGTTCTTGGCAGGTGAGATCTGGAGATTGGTTACCACCCAGATGCTTGATGAGGGTGGAACCAAGAAAATAGTCCTTGGGAAAGCCTGTGGAAAGGGTGGGTCCTCATGAGGCCTCATCATCTTAAGAATGCCTCTCAGACTTTGAAATCTAATGGAGTATGCCCTTCAGGTTTTCAGAACTGTGTGGGAACAGTGACTCATGTTTCCCTCCCAAATTCTCCTTACAGTAAGGCAAATGTTTATCTTCTGTCTATACATTTGTATATTGGAAGCAGATAAATTGTTTTGTGGATTTCACAGGTCTACAGACAGTAGGTAATTTGCCTCAAAACAAATGGTATTTCTATAAATGATTGTCATGTGATTTTTTACTTAGCATTGTTACTGAAATAAGGTTTTTGGAATATTGTAATGTCTTTTTTCTAGGATTCAGAGGGAGGATTGTGGCAGTTTGATATTATTTATGAGTCTTCAAAAAAATAAAAATTGTTTGTAAATTGCTCTGTTCCTCTGTGTGTGGTCCCCTTTGATTTTATTAGATTCACCTGAGATTTCTTTGATTAAATTACCTGTTATGATTAAGATTTTTATTTGACCACATCAGTAAGGTGTGACTCAGTGTCCCTGTCCCCTTTCTGGTTTGATATAAATAGACACTTACTCAGAAAGACACACAGAAGAAGACACAGGAAGTGTGAGACCTCCATAGATGCCAGAAGAGAGAAATTTGTCATGTTACACAAAGAAGAATGCTCAAACAGCTAAATCCCTGGGAAGAGAGATAAACTCTATGCCTGCCTACAACTGAGATCAGAAGAAGCTGGACACATGGAACATTAAGAGGAAGAAGAAAGGAGAGATCAGGCAGAGATCACCTGCCATCTTGCTTCAACATGTGGCAAGTGACTTTGGTGAGAAAATAACCTGAGTTGGACTTTTAGGGCCTTGTTACTATAAGCTTTTGCCCCAAATAAATACACTTTATAAAAGCCAGCAGATTCCTGGTACTTTGCATCAGCACCCCTTTGGTTGACTAATACAGTGCCCAAACTACTGAACACTTAGAAATTTCACTGAGGTGGAAGTCCCCTGTATTTTTGTTGGATTAATCTCCCATCCTCTGACATGCAAGTGCCTTACCTATAAGTTCAGAGTAGTTGCTACTTCTGGTTCAATAGGTGCATTCAACATAATATTATCAATATAATAGACTAGTTTGATATCTTGTGGGAGGGAGCGATTAAGTTTCCTGCTGACAATTTCAGGACTTAGGACTGGAGAGTTGATATACCTCAGAGAAGAACTGTGAAGCTTTATTGCTATCCTTGCCAGCTGAAAACAAACTCTTGTTGATGGTCTTTCCTAATAGGAACTTAGCAAAAAACATTTGCCAGTTCAATAGCTGCATACCAGATACCAGGTGATGTTTTGTTTTGCTGAAGCGATGATACTACATCTGGAACAGCAGTTGCAATTGTAGTCAACAACTGGTGAAGTTTACAAAAATTCACTGTCTTCAACCAAGATCCATCTGTTATCTGCACAGACCAAACGTAAGTATTGAATGGAGATGTAGTGGAAATCACTACCCCTGCATCCTTCAAGTTCTTGATTGTGAACACTGATCTCTGTAATCCTCCCAGGATTCCGATATTACTTTGGTATACTATTTTACTAGGTAGGGGTAATTCTGGTGGCTTGCAGAATGGTCTTTCCTACCATAATAGCCCTCATTTGACAACACAGAGAATCATTGTGGGGATTCTGCCTTTTGCTGAGTGTGCATTCTGGTATGGGGAAATAACCACAGAATTGTTCTGGTGACCCACTGGATTCACTGCAAGCCAGACCTCAAATAAAAAGCATTGATTTCCTGACCTACATTTGCCCCTATCACAGGCAAGTTTTGGGTCTCCTGGAAATAACGTCATTTCTGAGCCAGTGTCTAATAGTCACTAAAATATCTGATCATTTACTTCTCTTCAGTGCACAGTTACCCTGGCAAAAAGGCATGGGTATCTTTGGGGAAGACTGGGAGGAAGATTAACAGTATAAAATTTTGGCAGTGTAACAGGATACTTCCCCAATGTGACTAGGCCTTCCCCTGATTCAAGGGCCTTTGGGTTTGTAAACTATCTCAAATATGGGAATTGATTAAACAGCCATGTTTCTCTATTTCTGAAATTCAAGTCAGGCTACTTTCTAGACTTACAACTCTTCTGTTTATACAGATCAAGAAGAACTTTAGTAGACTGCCCAATTATTTTACTTCTAGGTACCTCATTATCTATTAGCCAGTGTCATAGGTTCTTGTTAAGCATTCCAGTTCCATGACAGCAATTCCCATGGTTAATATCTGACCTACAGAGAAGAGCAACCATATAAAATTTCAAAGAAGATGGAGTTAACTCCACAAATTTATTCCTCACAGTGCTGGTGAAAGGTGTGTCCTCTGGACATTCTTGGGGTGGGTAACAGGTCTTTCATGATAAGTCCATTATAACTTTCCCATCTGTCCAAGCCTTGGGATCCAATCATCTACATTATATCAGAGCAGTTCTTGCAATTCAACGTCAGGCCATGTCGGCCATATTTTGATCCATATTTCAACCAGCAACTGAACAAAAGTTACAGCCATTTCTACCCCCCCCCAATCAACAACATTGAATCCAGACTCTCTGCTTAGTGGGCCCATATCAGTAAATTCAACCTGATTCAGCTTTATATTCCTTCCACCATTATCACACATATTTAATATCCATTCCCACAAATATTCCCCTAAATTCTGACTATATAAATTGTAAAACTCATGCAGTTCTTTTGGAGTGCAACACACATCCTCATGGGTCACACATTGTATTTCACTTTTTGGGTATTGTTGAGACTTTAGTCTATTTATTGCTCTGGAAGTAAAGTGGTTGTGGGTTAGGAGAAGAATTCTCAAAGTGTCTTACAAGCCAATAACCTCAGGACATTCTCTTGCAGTTTCTTCTGGTGCAGGGGTTCTTAACTGTTTTTGTTCCATGGACCACTTTGCCAGTCAGGTGAAAACCATGGACCCTTTCTCAGACTGTAGCAGCAGGGAATCAGTTACATATGTGGAAATACATTTATTAAATATAGGACATATAATATTATACATAAGTGCTTCTTTCTTAACACATTAAATAATAATCCAACAAATCAAGAGTATAAGAAAGGTAAAGTTAAATTTTATCTTATAAAGTTATGTCAGTGTGCATACTGCTGTTGTTTATCTTGAATAAGAATATTAAATTGTGTTGTAGTATTTGATAAGACAAGATGGGTATCATGTTGGACATCTAATCAAGTTGATTTTTTTTCAATTCATTCCCATGGACTCCTTGAAATATTTCCATGGACCCCTTGAAGGTCTGTGGAACCCTGGTTAAGAATCCCTATTTTGATGAAACAGGATCAATCACTTCAGGTTGAGGCTGGATGGCAGACTCCTAGTGGCAGTTTGGATGTTGGCTGTCTGTTTCCCCAGGGCAGACTTAGGGAAGATGTTTCCTCAGGGAAGATCATTACAGGTTTATCTGCCAAAGACACAGCAGAATTTAGGGTTTTAATGTCCCCAATGCCATAATTATCAAGCCATATGTCTCCATTCCTATTTTCAGGATGTCATTCTTTTCCAATCAGTGCCTTCACTTTAAAAGCAGATACCATGCAAGGTTGAAATTTTAGCTTTTTTTTTTTTAACTATGCTGCTCACACAAAGAGTCTTTTGGTCTGGTTTTCAGAGATATCAAGTCTGTGGTTGCACGAAATAAGATTTAATTTCAGGGCACAAATAGATACTTTCACGTCATTTATGTGGTACTTAAAGTTGCAAATTTGAAGCCTTCAGCTCATTCTTTTATGTTTTTATCTTCATTTTTTAGTATTATTAAGAAAAATGATTTATTTGTATACTAGATTTAGGATGACATGGAATTTGAAAGTCTTTTGTTTGTTTTTAAAGAAGCTTTAGATTACATGAATATTACATAAAAGTATTGGGGATTCCCCTATACCCCACCCACTCCCCCTGCCACACTTTCCTCTATTAACAACATCTTTCATTAGTGTGGTATATTTGTTACAATTGGTGAACACATATTGAAGCATTGCTACTAACCATGGCCTATAGTTTACATTATGATTTATACTTTGTACCACACAATTTTATAGGTTTTTACAAAAAGTATAATGGCAATATTATGCAGAACAATTCCAATGCCCTTAAAATGCCCCAAGTTATACCTATTCTTCCCTCTCCTTCCCTTCAGAACTTCTGGTGACTACTGTCTTTATATCAGTATTACAAGTTCTTCCATTACTAGAATAATATGTTTACTTTTGTCCATAGTTGCATTCTCTCCTTATGTTTGTTTGTTCCACAATCTTAAGGATTTGGGGTTGGTGATTCCCACTCTGCTTCCAATTGAGAAGGTACATAAATCCCATGGGGCAGATGGATGGAACTGTCTTGCTTGCAGTTGTAGATAATTTCTGTTTTTTGTGATGGGCATTGTCTATCATCATCATTTTGGTAGCTGTCCTGGGTGAGTCTGAAAAACTGGAGAGTAAGTGTTAGCTGTAACTCTGCTGAGATTCAGGGCTCAACCAGCATATTAACATCCAGAGGATTTAAGACTCTGGGACATATATTTAATGTGTAAAATACTTCCTACAGTTTCTGGAGGAGGATTGAGGTCTGCTAATTTCCTACTCTGCCATCTTTGTTCTTCCCTCATTCCTTTCTTTTATAATTTTATCCAGTGAATTTAGGAACAATCAGCCAAAATCATTGTACATTTTAACTCCACAAATCTGTTAAGATGTCATTAACATTCTCACCCAGAGCCTTGTCTCTTATAAACATGGATGTAGGCATATCCAGTGGTGATATTGTGCATATCTCTTTCACCAACTCATGCCAAGGACTATCAGTGACCTGTTTATTGTTGGAAATAGAGTCATAAAGGCCTATGAATCTAATCAGAATAGAGAGCCAATTGAACAATCACAGAATGAATTCAGAAATCTCAATTTTTAAATTCTGTTTCTCAAGAACCACTTCCAGCAACATTCTGTATTAGTTAGGGTTCTCTAGGGAAATAGAACAAACAGGAGATAGCTGTAAATATTATGAGATTTTATAAAATTGTCTCTCATAACAATGGGGATGCATGAGTTAAATTCTGCGGGGAACTTGCAAGCTAGGAACTCCAATGAAGGTATTTGATGAATTCCACACAAGAACCTGGTGGTCTGAAGTAGAGATAGGAATTCTCTCTGAATGTTGAAATCACTTCCACTTTTAAGGTCTTCAACTGATTGAATAAGATGTCTCTCATTGCTGAAGTCAATCTCCTCAGTTGATTGTAGTTGTAATCAGCCATACATGCAATCAAGGCACTAATGATTTAGATTCACAAAATATACTCACAGTAACAATTATGCCAGTACTTGCTTTACCAAACAACTCAGCACCATTACCTGGCCAAGTTGACACATGAGCCTAACCATCTCAAGTTTCAAGTTATTTATGTATTTGGGTCTAAAGTGAGTCTCTGGTAAACAACATATAGTTGCATGCTTTTTAATCCATTCTGCCAATCTATGTCTTTTCATTGGGGATTTTAATCATTAATCTTCAGTGTTATTACTGTAAATGCAGTGCTTACTTTAGCCATTTTGCCCTTTGATTTTTATGGGTCATACCTTTTTTTTAATCTCTCTTTTCCTTTATTGCAAACTCCTTTTCTGTATAGTAGATTTTCTGATGTGTCTTACTGATACCTTTATCATTTATGTTATTGTATATTTAAAATACTTTCTTTGTGGTACCCTGGGACTTGTATTACACAACATATATTAATAAACTAATAATTTGAAAATATCAAACTTAGCATCATTAGCATACATGTTCTCTGCTCCTATATCCCTTTGTTTCCTATCTTTATGTTGATTTTATCCCACCTTACCCGTTTATATTTTGCATGTTCATTATCATGAAATAAAATATTTATCTTGTTCAATTTTATTCTGACTCATAAAGGAATTTTATATTGACTCATATAAGAATTAAAGAGTAGAATCATATATTGCAGATACAGTCTATTGGATTTTGCATTTACCCTTTTACTTAACTTACTGGGAAACTTCATTTATTCACATTATTCCAATGCACTTTCCCTTGTCTTTTCCTTTCAACATGCAGAAATCCTTTTAGTAATTCTTGTAGAACTAGTTTCTCATTGGTGAACACTCTTAGTTTCTCTTTATATATGAATATTTGAAACGATTCCTCATTTTTGAATGACAATTTTGCCAGATATCTCATTTTGGTCTGGCAGTTTTTCTTTTTCATTACCTTACATATAACTTACCACTGTCTCTTTGCTTCTATGCTTTCTGATGAGAAATTGGCAACTAGTCTGATTGAGGATCCCTTGTATGTTATGACTCATTTTTCTCTTGCTTTCAGAAGTCTCTCTTTAGTTTGGCATTTGACATTCTGATTAGTATGTGTCTCTAGTAGAAGTATTAGGATTTATTCTGTTTAGAGTACATTGTGCTTCTTGAACATATATATCATAAAAGCTTACAAATTTTCAACCATGATTTCCTCAAAATTATTTTTGCTTCTTTTCCCTTCTCTACTCCTTCTGGGACACCCATGACATGTATGTTTGGACACTTCATGCTGTCCCTCTAATCCCTGAGACCCTGCTCAATTTTTTTCTATTCTTTTCTCTATCTGTACTTCTGACAGTAGGATTTTTGATTGCCCTATCTTCTAGTTCACTAATAATTTCTTTTTAATATTCAAATCTTCTGTTCTATGCCATTAGTATATTTTTAAACTCTATTATTTTGCTTTTCCTCCTCATAATATCTATCACATTTTCTTTTTTAATTTTCAAATTCCTGTCTATGCTTAAACATTATCTTCTTAAAATCCTTTAACTGAGTATCAATATTTTCTTCATCTTCTTAAATTGATTTAGGATATTCTATGAACTTGTTTGAATATTGGTTCTAAATTCTGTCTCCTCTGAAACTTTAATTTGTCCCCTTGCCTTAGCTATATCTTCCTGTTTCTTAGTATGGCTTGCAAGATTTGGAGATTACTGAGCAACTGATGATTTTGATGTGTTAGTTCTGAATGTCAGTTTTTCTCTCTTGTCTAGGATTTTATTGTTCATTGGCTTTATACTAACTCTCTTCTTTGACACTTGTTCCAACTTATTCTGGGCCTTTAGAGTAGCCCATGTTTAGTTCTTCAGATTTTTCAGCTCTTCCTCATCTGTTTCTGCCCTGGATATGTGGTACAATTTTTAAGACTACACTATTTTGCAAATGTTTCACCTCTAGTAGTAAGCTTCCCTTCCTCAGTTCCTTCTCTCAAAATCTTGATCTCTTCCAGTTGTTTTAATGCAGAACTTTCTCCCCAGCTTGTATGATTTGCATAAATTCTCTCCTTCACTCTGGGCCTCCTTTTCCACACACTATTAAATTCGGGGACCTCTCCTGTCTTACAACATCTCAGTTCACCCTTCTTTTTTCTGTGAGGTTCTTCTGCACCTTGCCTCTTTGACATTAGTTTATCTCACCCTGCGGACCTAGATGGGGTCAATTCATAAAGGTAGGTCCATCCAGAATGATCCATTTTGCTTTTATGTGGTCCAACAGACAGATTGGATTATGTGTCTGCACCGCTTGCCTATAATTCTGCCATGTTCTCTGTCTTTCTTTTTCCTGGGGGTCATTTTATATGTGGAACTCATAGGTAGCTTGTGTTCTACCCTGAGATTCTGTGAACTTTGGTCTCTGTGCCTGGATATGCCTGGGGTTCTAACTCACTGATGTGAGTGGCTCTATAGTCTACCTGGACTGTGCTACTTATGTATCACTCCCAATCTGCACAGGACCTAGTTGGGGGAGGGTCCAGGACTGGCATTTCTGATAAGAAAATTTCCAACCTGATCTTGGAGAATACTTTTCTTTTTCTTTCATTCAGCATCTTTGGAGACTTTTTCCAGTCTCTACCAACCTTCAGAGATCTAGTCAAGTAGTATTTCTCCTTTTATTTGGTGATTCTGAGGGAAACTTTTCCAGGATATATCATACATAGCCATGTTAATGACGTAACCCTTCCTGCATTCCTGTATTTCTCTACCTCATTTTTGAAAGAAAGTCTCACAGGATATAAAATTCTTAGTTGGCTTTTGTTTCCTTCTTTCTGCATTTTAAGTACTTTCTGCATTTTAAGTACTTCAACCCACAATATTGAACAGTGTTCAATATCTTTGTTTTGTTAGCAATCTCAATGGAAAGCTTTCAATCTTTTTTTTTTTTTTTTTTACAATTTAGATGATACAGTTTAATAATTTTGATGATATTTACCATGTCCTGTGTCCATTACTGTAAGGTAATGAAAAACCTTCCCCATGACCACCAAACACCCCATTAGATCTTGACTGTTCCCTTCCCCCCAGACCCCCAGGGCCCATGATACCACCCTATCCCGACCCATGGAATGTCAAGATTCACAGTTACATGACCTGGGAATTTGAACCTGCCCTTCTCTTTCACCATTCAGTAAAATGTTAGCTGTAGTTTTTCCAATATGCCTTTTATCATGTTGAGAAAGTTTCCTTCTATTCCTATCGTTCAGAATGTTTTCATCAAAGCAGTGATGAGGTATTTTGTCAAATGCCTTTTCCACATCAATCCAAGTGATCATGTTATTTTTATTCTGCAATTTATTAATGTGTTTTGCTATACTGATTGAATTTCTTTTGTTTTATCACCCTTGCATGCCTGTGATAAAATCCACTTGATCCACTGTTGGAGTCGATTAGCAAGTATTTTTTTTTTTGAGGGTTTTTGCATCTATATTTATTAGGTTAATGAGTCTGTAATTTTTTTTTTTTTTTTTGTAATATCTTTACGTGGCTTTGGTATTAGGGTGATGTTGTCTTCAGAGAATGAGCTTGGTAGTATTCCCTTTTGTTCAGTTTTTTGGAAGAATTTGAGCAATACTGATATTAAATCTTCTTTGAGAAATTGGTAGAATTCACCTCTGAACTATCTGGTCCTGGGCTTTTTAATTTTGTTAGATTTTTTATAACTATCTCAATATCTTTACATGTAATTGGTTTGTTGTCTTCTTCTATTTTTTCTAGGGTCATTGTAGGTTTTTTGTGTGTTTTTAGGACTTTGTCCATTTCATCTACATTGTCTAGATTTTGGTATACAGTTGTTCATAATATCCTTTTATGATCTCTTTTCTTTCTGTGGGGTGAGCCAAAATGCCACCATTTCATTTCTGATTTTATTTATATGTATCTTCTCTCTTTTTTGTTTGTCAGTCTAGATAAGAGTATGCCATTTTTTTTGTTCTTCTCAAATAACCAACTTTTTGCTTTGTTGATTCTCTTTATTGTTTATTTGTTCTCAATTTCACTTATTTCTGATCTGACTTTTGCTATTTCTTTCCTACTTCTTGCTTTGGGAATAGTTTGCTGTTCTTTTTATATTTTCTCTAGATGTATAGTTAGGTCTTTCATTTTACATCTTTCCTTTTTTTTTAATTTAGGTGTCTAGTGCTTTAAACTTTCTTCTCAACACTGCCTTTGCTGTATCCCAAAAGTTTTCATATGTTGTGTTCTCATTTTCACTTATCTCAATATACGTTTTTGATTTGTTATTTCTTCTCTGACCCACTAGTTGTTTAAAAGTGTGTTGTAAAAAAAAAAGTGTGTTGTTTAACCTCCAAACCTTTGTGCCTTTTCTAGTCATTTGCCTGTTATTTTCCAACTTTATTCCATTATGATAGGAGAATGTGCTTTGCATAATTTCATTCTCTCTAAATCCACTGAGACTTGTTCTCTGATTCAACATGTCATCTATCCTGGTGAATGATCCATTTTCACTTAAGGAGGAAATTTTTCTGATATTTAGGCTGCATTGTTTTGCATATGACTGTTAGGTCTAATCCATTCATCAAATGGTTCGGGTTCTGTATTTCCTTATTTATCTTCTATCTAGATGTTGCTTCTATTGATGTTAACATGATGTTAACTATTATTGTAGAGACATCTATTTCTCCCTTCAGTTTTGCCAGGGTATGCCTCATGTATTTTGAGACATACTGTTTAAGTGCATAGATATTTATGATGGTTATTCCTTCTTGGTATATCCATTTTATAATATATAATGTTCTCTCTTATAACAGTTTTGTTTTTTTAATCTATCTTGTCCAATATTAATTTAGCTACCCCAGCTGTTTTTGTTACTGTATGCACAAAATATCTTTTTCCATCCTTTCATTTTCAACCTATTTGTATCTTTGCATCTAAGGTGAGTCTCTCATATTCAGCTTAAAAATGGCTCATATTTTTATCCATTCTGCCAGTCTGTATTTTTATTGAAGAGTTTAATCCATTAATATTCAATATTATTACTGTAAACACAGTACTTACTTCACCCTTTTTGACCTTAACTTTTTATCTATGTCTTATTTTCATCACTATTTTCACAAATTTAGTTGCTTTTACTGACAATCTTCATTTCTAGACCATTTTCCAAGACTCTCATCCATCTCCCTTTCAGACTGCAGGCCTCCCTTTAGAATTTTCTGTAAGTTCATTCCCTTGGCTATGAACTTTCCCATTCTCAGTTTCTGTTTATCTGTGAATGGTCTAAAGTCACCCTAATTTTATTTTTAACAATAAAGCATTATTTTTAGATAGCTTTTATATTTAAAGAACAATTATACTGAAAGTATAAGGAATTCTCATAAAACTCCACACACATAGTTTCCTTTGTTATAAACATTTTACATTTGTTTGAGTTGATGAACCCATATTGAAGCATTGCTATTAGCCAAACACTGAAGTTTACATTGTGGTTTACACTTTGTGCTGTACAGTTGTGGTTTTTTTTTTTCTTTGTTTGTTTTGTTTTGTTTTGTTTTTTTTGGAGGTGCTGGGGCTGGGAATCTAACTTGAGACCTTGTATGTAGGAAGATGCTGCTCATCCACTGATATACATTGGTTCCCCAATGCTGTAAAATTTTATAGGCTTTGTCATATGTATAATGTCATGTGTCCATCACTACAGTATTGTATTGAAGAATTTCACTGTTCTAAAAATTCCCTTTGTTTATTCCACCTATTTATCCCTCCCCTGATTTCCTGAATCCCTGGCAACCACTATTGTTGTATCAATGTTACAGTTTCTTCTGTTAACACAAGTTAATAACTGCAATAACAGTAAATCTTCTATAGTCTATGATTACACTGACCCTTTGGTTTGTTCATTCCTCAATCTTGATGGATTTGGAAAGATGTTTAATCTGATATTTCCAGCCTGAGAGGACACTTAGATATTATGGGGCATATGGAAGAAATTGTTTGGCTTGCAGTGTAGATACTCCCTGTTTTGGGGAGTGGGATGTGTCCAACTTCATGATTTTGTTGGTTGTCCTGGAAAATTCCAAAGAACTGGAAAGTAGGAGTTGGCCACAACTCTGCTGGGATTCAGGGCTTAAACAGCATATGACTAATCCAAAGATTTAAGTCTCTGATATATATATATATAATGGGTATATGCAGCATTATAGGTTCAAATAAAAGAGGTAGATGAATCATGAGTAAGGGGATTATAAATGAACATAACTATGCTATATTGGGGAAATAGAATGTCATATATTCTTAAATAGGGCCCACCAAATTGGTGTTGATTTCATGAGCAATGTGTCTTTCTTCTGGTGGCTGGATCTCCCAAGAGTCCTCAGAGGCACCTTTGTTTGAGACATTTTTTACTGTGGCAGTTAGTGAAATTTGACTGTGACCTGTATAAACATAACCCCCAGAAAGACCTCCTGACACACTTTGAAATCTCTTAGACATGGAAACTCTTATTTTACTTAATGTTTCCCCCTTTGGCCAAGGTCTCGTTCCAAATGAATCCCTGATTAACACGTAGTAATAATCCCATGGTGCCAAGAAGACTCATCCTTGGGAGTCAGAATCCAGACTGAGAGGATGATAGTGAGTTTATTTGCTGTATTTAGGTTAAAGAGAGGCCACATTTGCGTAACAAGGAAGTTTTTTAGGAGGCAACTCTAAGGCATTAATTTTAATTAGACTAAGTTTCATTTTTACAAGAATAAGATTCATAAGTACAAGCATTAAGATCAAGGGCATGGTATATTGGCCTGTTTTCTTTTGTTAGGCACAGACTATATATTCCAGAGTGTTTTCCCATTTTATTTGAGATAGTAGCCGGACTTCCCAAGATGGAAGTTTAATATTTTATTAACTATTGCTTAGGCCTCTATCAAGAAAACATAAATATGATAACACAAACACATTCTTATCATGTAGAAGTATGCTTTAGGTGCATTTATCCCCATATATCACCCTACTATCAACACCCTGTACTAACTATGTTCTTTGTTAGAGACCCTGAAAGTACATTGTTATATTTGTATTCTTACCACAATCCTCAGTCACCTCACAGTTCCCTGAGTTACACCATCACCCTTTCATCCTCTAGCTCTCCTTCAACCATTACAAATGGTCCAAAATTTCCCCTTTCAACCACATTCACATTCACAATTCACCGTGGTTAGTTACACTCCTATCACTGTGTAACCATCACCTCTGTCCATTTCCAAACTATTACAATCAACCTAATTATATATTCTGCCCAAAATATTGACCCAACTATCTATACTCCCTGTCTATCTCTTGGTAAACTGTCTTCAGACTACCTCCACAAGTTGGCTCTCTATCCTTAGTTCATTTCAGTGAGATCATGCAATATCTATCTGTCTTATTTCACTAAACATTATATCCTCAAGGTTTATCCAAGTTGCCACATGTGTCAATATTTCATTTATTCTTACAGCTGAACAAAATTCCATTGTATGCATATACCACATTTTGTTTATCCATTCCTCTGTTGAATGACATTTGTGTTGCTTCCATATTTTGGCAACTGTGAATAATGTCACTATGAACATTGGTGTGTATATATCTGCTCAAGTTCCTGCTTTCAATTCTTCTGGGTATATACCTATTAGTGGAATTGCCGATTTATATTGCAATTCTATATAGAGCCTCCTAAAGAACTACCAAACTGTCCTCCACAGTGGCTGTATTATACATTACCACAAACCATGAATGAGAGTTCCAATTTCTCTACATCCTCTCCATCTCTTGTAGTTTCCTGTTGTTTTAATAACAGCCAGGCTAATAGTTGTTAAATGATATCTCATTGTAGTTTTGATTTGCATCTCATTTAAAGCTAGTGATGTTGAATATCTTTTCATGTGCTTTTTAGCCATCCATATTTCCTCTTTAGAAAAGTGTTTGTTCAAGTCTTGACCCATTTTATAAGAGTTTATTTTATTGTTCAATTGTAGGATTTCAGTATGTGTGTGTGAATGTGTGTGTGTGTGTGTTTGTGTGTATGCTGGATTTTAGGCCATTATCTGATATATGGGTTTCAAATATTTTCTCCCATTGAGTAAGCTGCCTTTTACCTTTCTTGAAAAACTCCTTTGAAGATCAAACTTTTTTTTTTAATTTTGAGAAGCTCCCATATATCTATTTTTTCTTTCATTGCTCATGCTTGTGTTTAAAGTTCATGAAATCTCACCAACTACAATGTCAAATATATGCTTCCTTACATTGACTTCCAGGAGCTATAGGGTCCTGGCTCTTATATTTAGGGTTTTGATCCATCTTGAGTTGATTTTTTGTTTGTGTGTGGTTGTGTTTTTCTTAATTAAAAAAATTTTTAGAAGCTTTAGATTACATAAATGTTATGTCCCTCCCCCTCCCACACATCCCCCCATTAACAACACCCTTCATTAATGTAGGATATTTGTTACAATTGATGAACCCATATTGAAGCATTGCTACTGACCATGGACTACAGTTTACATTATAGTTTGCACTCTGTCCTACACAATTTTGTAAGTTCTAAATATAAAATCCAGGACCATAAAACTACTAGAAGAAAATGTAGGGAAACATCTTCAAGACCTTGTAGTAGGTGGTGGTTTCTTGGACCTTACAGCCAAAGCACGTACAACAAAAGGAAAAATAGATAAATGGGACCTCCTCAAAATTAAACACTTTTGCACCTCACAGGACTTTGTCAGAAGGGTGAAAAGGCAGCCAACTCAATGAGTTGATTTTTGAATAGGGTGCGAGATAGGGATTCTCTTTCATTCTTTTGGATACGGCTATCCAATTCTCCCAGCACCATTTTAAAAAGAGAATATTCTCTCTAAGATGAGAAGACTTGACAGCCTTGTCAAATATCAGTTTACTGTAGATGTGTGGGTATATTTCTGAAGTCTCAAATCAGTTACATTGGTCAATATGTCTATCTTGCCACTACCATGCAATTTTGACCACTGTAAATTTGTAGTATGCTTTAAAGTCAGGTACCATGAGTCTTCCAACTTTGCTTTTTATTTTTCATGGTTGTTTTGGCTTTCAGAGCCCCTTACCAATTGATTTAAACTTAATAATTTGATTTTCCATTTCTGTAAAAATGCTGTTGGAATTTTTATTGGGATTGCTTTGAATTGTAAATCAATTTATTTAGAATTGACATCTTAAAGATGTTTAGTCTTCAAATCCATGAACGTGGAATATCCTTCCATTTATTAAAATCTTTGATTTCTTTTAGCAATTTTGTGTAGTTTTCTGTGTACAAGTCCTTTACATCCTTAGGTAAATTTATTCCTAGATATTTGGCTCATTTATTACTATTGTAAATGGAATGTTTCCTTGCTTTACTCCCCCCCCCCCCAATTCCTCAATATTAGTGTAAAGAAACTATTGATTTTTGTGTGTTGATTTTATATCCCACCATTTTATTTAACACATTTATCATCTCCAGTAGCTTTGTTGTATACTTTTCGGGACTTTCTATGTATCAGATCCTGTCATCTGCAAATAAGCAATGTTTTAGGCTGTCTTTTCATTTTCTTTCTCTTTGAGATATTTACTGATTTCTCTTACAGTTTCCTTCTCAACACACTGATTTTTAAAGAATGTGTTAATTTCCATATAATTGTGAATTTTCCAGATTTCTGTCCATTATTAATTTCTAGCTTCATTCCATTGTGGTAAGAGATAGTGCTCTGTATAATTTCAATCTTTCTAAATTTGTTGAGAATTTTTCTATTACCTAACATGTGGTCTATACTGGAGAATGATCCATGAGCACTCAAGAAGAATGTGTAGTCTGTTGTTGTGAGGTACAATGTTTTGTAAATATCAATTACATCTAATTCCTCTAATGTATTATTCAAGATCTCTGTTTCTTTATTGATCCTCTGTTGAGACGTACTCTCTTTTGCAGCAAATTGTGTATTGCTGCCCCACACTATGATTATACAGGCATCCATTTTTCCTCTTAATTTAGCCAGTGTTGGCCTCACATATTTTGGGGCACCTTAGTTAGGTGCATAAATATTTGTGGTTTTTCTTTTTTTGGTGTGTTGCCCCTTTTGCTAATATATACTTGTCTTATTTGTCTCTTACAAAAGTTTTGCACTTAAGGACTATTTTGTCTGATATTAGTATAGCTACCTGTATTAGTCAGGGTTCTCTTGGGAAACAGAATCAGCAGGAGATATCTGTCAATAATATAAGATTTTAAAAGAGTCTCTCACGCCTCTGTGGGATTGCACAGGTCCAGGTTCTGCAGGCAGGCTGCAAACCAGTGGCTCTGATGAAAGTCCCATGAAAGGTCATTGATGAGTTCCTGGGAGAAGTTGCCTGTTCAATGACGAGCTGGGAAATTCTCTCTGAATGTTGAAACCACTTCCCCTTTTAAGTCATTCAACTGATTGGATAAAAGCACCACCCATTGATGATGTAATCTCCCTGATTGATGCAGATGTAATCAGCCATCCACGCAGTAAACTCACTGGTGATTGAAGTCCATGAATGCTCTTGTATTACAATTAGCCCAGTGCTTGCTGGAACATATACCTGGACACAATTACCTGCCTGAGTTGACAATTAACCTAACCATCACAGCCCACCCCTTGTCAACTCGGCAATCATACACATTACTCTAAACCATATTTAGTCTCTAAGTAAAAACAATAACGGACAAGCATACATATATATTTCTGCCTAACAATGTTCAACTCCCCTGTGTACAACCGGAAACGCATTAAATCCCCACAGAACAGGGTGCAAGTCCTTGGGTAATAGTCACTCTTAAACTTGACATCCTTAAATATTATGACGTGGAATTAATATAACTTTTCATGATAGGGGGAAAGGTTGGGGAAGAAAACAAAGAAATTCGTTTTGTGTACATATACAATCATACTCATAACAAAACATGGAAGAAGGGTTCATGACTATTACAGTCCTCTGTTTCTGTAACTGGTCACGTGGTCGAAGTTCATATTTATCACTACCTTCTTCCACTACCCATTCCATGTTCCCGTTACCTTCAGCAAGCACTTCAGGTGGCCGTGGTTCTTTGCCTGGTGGGGTGACCCAAACTTTCATTCCCGAAGATTCTGGGCTATTGTTAGTCCTGCTTGAATTGGTTTGTTGCTATTTTCCATTGACTTTAATCACAGGGCATGGCAGGACTAGGAGATGCCCTAGAGGATCTCCTACATTCCAGGCAAACTCTTCTTTACCCCCATTATGTAGATCTAGACCTATTTCCCCTTGATAGTCAAGATCAATCACCCCAGCCAGTACAGTAATTCCCTTCTTTGCCTGTTGATTAATAGGTAACAGGAGCCCAAAGTGGCTAGGTGGCAGTCTTAACTTCCAGTGCAATAGAATCATTGTTATTTTCCCAGGTGGCAGCACTCCTCCTTTTGGGACTAAAACCTGTAGACCAGCAGAGCTTAAGGTTGCAGGGACAGGAAGCAAAAATTTTCCGAGTGGGTCACTAGGGGTAATAGTGAGTGGTGCCACTCCCATTTCCACCCCTTGATTCCTGGACCCATGAATCCTGGCTATGGGAGAAACAGCACCATAGAGAGGATGCTGATTCAGAGCATACACAGCCTCCTGGAGAACATTGCCCCAGCCCTGCAAGGTATTGCCACCTAGTTGGCGCTGTAATTGAGTCTTCAAAAGGCCGTTCCACCGTTCTATTAATCCAGCTGCTTCAGGGTGATGGGGACCAGTGTATTCCATGGGCATGTGCCCATTCCCACACATCATTTGCTGTGAAATGGGTTCCTTGATCAGAAGCAATGCTGTGTGAAATGCCATGGCGGTAGATAAGACATTCGCTAAGTTCACGGATGGTAGTTTTGGAAGAAGCATTGCGTGCCAGAAATGCAAACCCATAACCAGAGTATGTGTCTATTCCAGTTAAAACAAATCGCTGCCCCTTCCATGATGGAAGTGGCCCAATGTAGTCCACCTGCCACCAGGTAGCAGGCTGGTCACCTCGAGGAATGGTGCCATATCTGGGGCTGACTGTGGGTCTCTGCTGCTGGTAGATTGGGCATTCAGCAGTGGCTGTAGCCAAGTCAGCCTTGATGAGGGGAAGTCCATGTTGCTGAGCCCATGCATAGCCTCCATCCCTACCTCCATGGCCACTTTGTTCAAGAGCCCATTGGGCAATGACAGGAGTGGCTAGGGAAAGAGACTGAGCATTAGCCACAGAGCAGGTCATCTTATCCACTTGATTATTAAACTCTTCCTCTGCTGAAGTCACCCTCTGGTGAGCATTCACGTGGGACACAAATACTTTCATGTTTTTTGTCCACTCAGAAAGATCTATCCACATAGATTTTCCCCAGACCTCCCTGTCATCAATTTTCCAATAATGTTCCTTCCAAGTCCCTGACCATCCAGCCAAACCATTGGCAACAGCCTATGAATCAGTGTACAAACTCACCTCTGGCCATTTCTTCTTCCAAGCAAAATGAACAACTAGATGCACTGCTCAAAGCTCTGCCTACTGGGAAGATTTGCCCTCACCGCTATCATTTAAGGATGTCCCAGAAAAGGGCTGCAGTGCTGCAGCTGTCCACTTTTGGGTGGTACCTGCATATCAAGCAGAACCATCTGTAAACCAAACATCACTGTGGTCCACCAGTCAGGGTAGGGGCTTATGGAGGTCAGGTGATTGATGGAGTTTTAGCTCAGGTCTGTCTCACAGTGGGTCCAGTGGGTCCCTGGACCCATTCTGTGGTTATTTCCCCAGTTCCAGAATGCATAATTGGAATAGACATACTCAGCAACTGGCAGAATTCCCACACTGGATCCCTGACTCGTGGAGTGAGGGCTATTATTGTTGGAAAGGCCAAGTAGAAGCCTCTAGAACTGCCCCTGCCTAGCAAAATAGTAAATTAAAGGCAATACTGGATTCCTGGAAGTATTGCAGAGATTAGTGCCACAATCAAGGATTTGAAGGATGCAGGGGTGGTGATTCCCACCACATCCCCATTCAACTCTCCTATTTGGCCTGTGCAGAAAAAAGATGTATCTTGGAGGATGACAGTAGATTATCGCAAACTTAACCAGATGGTGACTCCAATTGCAGCTGCTGTCCCAGATGTGGTATCATTGTTTGAGCAATTCAACACTTCCCCTGGTACCTGGTATGCAGCTGTTGATCTGGCAAATGCTTTTTTCTCAATTGCCATTAGTAAGGACCATCAGAAACAGTTTGCTTTCAGCTGGCAAGGCCAGCAGTATACTTTCACTGTCCTGCTTCAGGGGTATATCAACTCTTCAGCCCTATGTCATAATATTATCTGCAGGGATCTTGTTCATCTCTCCCTCCCACGAGACATCACACTGGTCCATTGTATTGATGATATCATGTTGATAGGACCTACTGAGCAAGAAGTAGCAAAGACTCTAGATTTATTGGTAAGGCATTTGCGTTTTGGGTATCCTGGAATTAATGTGACTTCTGAGCCAGTGTCTAATAATCCCCAAAATGTCTGATCATTTCCTTTTCCCCAATGCACAGTTACTCTGGCAAAAAGCCATAGGTCTCCCTGGGGAAAGGTGGGAGGAAGATTAACTGTATAAATTTTTGGCAGTTTAACAGGATCCTTCCCCAAGGGGACCCAGCCTTTCCCTCATTCAAGGGGCTCTGGGTCTGTAAACTGTCTCAAGTCTGGGAATTGATTAAGGGGCCGTGATTCTCTGCATCTGTAATTAGAGTTAGGATTTTGTTCACTTGACCTAGAACTCTTCTACTTATACAGATCCAGAAGAAAATTAGTAGACTGTCCATGTATTTCACTTCTGGGTACCCCATGATCTATTAGCCAACGCCATAACTCCATGCAACTCAGACTATTCTGTGTGCTATTTTTTGTTTTTTTTTAATTATAATAAATTTTTATTTTTAAAGAATCTTTTGATTACATAAATTTTATGTAAAACTATAAGGGATTCCCATATGCCCCACTCCTTCCCTCTCCCACACTTTCCCACATAAACAACATCTTTCATTACTGTGGTACATTTGTTACAATTGACAAAGCCATATTGAAGCATTGCTGCTAGCCATGAACTACAGTTTATATTAGAATATACACTTTGTCCCACACAATTTTGTAAGTTATGACAAAATATATAATGACCTGTCCTGTGTGCTGTTTTGAATCTGTCTTTCATTGCGGTAGCCACTCCCACCTTGCCTTTGGCGATTGACTGCCGATAATTGGCTTTTACTCGGCCTAGATCTGATCATCCCCATAATATTTAAGGATTCCAATTCCATTACAGCCCCTCCTACCGTAATATCTGGACTGCAGAGAAGAGCAACCACAGAGCTATTCAGAGAAGATGGAGTTAGTCTTACAAACTTATTCCTCACAGTCCTGGTTAAAGGTGTGTCCTCTGGACATTCCTGGGGTGGGTGGGCAGGTGTCAAATGGTAAATCCATTCTAACATTCCAATTTCTCTAAGCCTTTGAATCCCCTCATCTACTGTATACCACAGCAAATCAGGCATCTCAGCATCAGACATGCTAGGCCATCGTTTGGTCCATGCTTCAGTCAGCCACCCAAACAAACTGTTAGAGCCCTTTCTAACCCCTTGAGCTACAGCGTTGAATCCAGAATTTCTGCTTAGTGGGCCCATATCAATAAATTCAGCCTGATCCAACTTTGTATTCCTTCCACCATTATCCCATACCCTTAGTATCCATTCCCACACATATTCCCTTGATTTCTGTCTATATAAGTTGGAAAATTCTTGCAGTTCTTTCAGAGTATAGCATACTTCCTCATGGGTCACACTTTGTATTTCACCTTTGGGGGCTTGTTGTGATTTTAATCTAGTAATGGGTATCGAAGACAAGAGGGGTGTGGGGTGTGGGTAAGGAGAAGGATTAGAGATGTCTTGCAGGCTACTGACCTGAGGGCATTCCTTTGCATTTTCTTCGGGTGAGTCAGGATTATTCTCTTCAGGCAGGGGTTGGAAGACAGATTCCTCAGGGCAGACTGGAAGTTAGGCTGAGCATGCTGGAGATTGGCTGGTACCTGCCTTGTGGCTGGGAGGAGGTCCAGACTCCCTGGGGCAAGCCAGAGGCTGGGCAGTGCAGGTTTCCATTTAGCTTGTACCCACCTCAGGGCTGGAAGGAATTCCAGACTCCCTGGGGAAGGCTGGAGGCTGGATGATACAAGGTTGACAAGGTGTGGTCTCCATAGGGCCGGCCATCGCAGGTTTATCTGGTAAAGTCTCAGTAGAATTTAGGGTTCCAATGTCCCCACCAATATTATCATCATCCCATATGTCTCCGTCCCAATCCTCGGGGTTCCACTCCTTTCCAATCAATGCCTTCACTTTAATTGCAGAAACCCTGTGAGGTTGAGATTTTAGTTTCCTCTGTAATTCTGCTACTTGTGCAATGAGAGTCTGGGTTTGATTCTCAGCTATCTCAAATCTGTGGCTACAGGAGACAACATTTTCTTTCAAGGCACACGTAGAAACTTTCATATCATTCATGGGGCATTTAAGTTTCAAATTTGAAGACTTTAGCTTATCTTTCTTTTTTAACTGTATCCAGAGTATCTAGGAGGAGCCAGCCAACATCATTATATTTTTTTGCTCCACAAAATTCTGTTAAGGTGTTGAAAACACTCTCACCCAGATCCTTGCTTCTTATAAGCGTGGAAGTAGGGGAATCCAATGATGCTATTTTGCGTATCTCTATTGCCAGCTCACGCCATGGACTGTTAGCAACCTCATTATTGGAAAGGGAGTCATTAGTACCCCTGAGTCCAATTAGAATAGAGATCCAATTACAAAACTCCCAGAACCACCTCAGACATCCCATGTTTAAGACTCTGTTCCTCAAGAACCACTCCCAGTACCAAGCTGTATTAGTCAGGGTTCTCTCAGGAAACAGAATCAACAGGAGATACCTGTCAATAATATGAGATTTTAAAAGAGTCTCTCATGCGACCGTGGGGATGCACAAGTCCAGGTTCTGCAGGCAGGCTGCAAACCAGTGGCTCCGATGAAAGTCCGATGCAAGGTCGTTGATGAGTTTCTGGGAGAAGTTGCCTGTACAACGACTACCTGAGAAATTCTCTCTGAATGTTGAAATCAATTCCCCTTTTAAGTCATTCAACTGATTGGATAAAAGCACCACCCATTGATGATGTAATTTCCTTGATTGATGCAGATGTAATCAGCCATCCACACTGTAAACTCACTGGTGATTGAAGTCCATAAATGCTCTTGTATTACAATTAGCCCAGTGCTTGCTGGAACAAACACCTGGACACAATTACCTGGCCGAGTTGACACATTAGCCTAACCATCACACTACCCCAGACCCTTTTTGTTTACTTTTTGTGTGGAAAATCATTGTCCAACCTTTCACTTGCTACCTAGTTGTTTCCTTTAGTCTATGAATAAAAATATTACTCATCTATATGCTGTCTACAACAGACTAACATTATCACCCTCATATTTGATGGACAATTTTGTTGCATAGAAGATTCTTGGCTGTTAGCTTTTCTCTTTTAGTATTTTAAATGTATCATATGACTTCCTTCTTGCCTCCATGATTTTTGATGAAAAATCAGCATTTAATCTTATTGGACATCCCATGTATGTAATAATTCACTTTTCTTTTGCTTCTTTTAGAATTCCACCTCTATTTTTGGCATTTGACATTCTGATTAGTATGTGGATCAGAGTTGATTTATTTTGATTTTTTGATTGGATTATGTTTTGCTTCTTGGATATAGATAGATATGTCTTTCAAAAGAGTTTGGAGGGAAGCGGCTGTGGCTCAATCAGTAGGGCTCCCGTTTACCATATGGGAGGCCCTGGGTTCGGTTCCCGGGGCTTCCTGGTGAAGGCAAGCCTGCCACGCACGGCGTGGTTAGCTGACCCAGCGAGCACAAGCAGCAAGGGGGGGATAAATGAATAAATAAAAATAAAATCTTTAAAAAAAAGAAAAAAAAAGAGTTTGGAAATTTTCTTCCATTATTTTTCAAATATTCCTTCTGCCCCTATTCCCTTCTCTTCTCCTTCTGGGACACCCATTGCACATATGTTTGACACAAGTTACTGTCATTCACTTCCCTGAGACCCTGTTCAATTTGTCCATTGTTTTCTCTATCTATTCTTTTGTGTGCTTGTTTTCAAACACGCTGTTTTCAAGCTCACTGGTCCTTTCTTCTCCTTCTTCAAATCTGTTGTTATAAGCCTCCAGTGTATTTATACTATCATTTTTGGTACCTGCTTTTCATTCCCATAAGATCTCCTCTATTTCTTTGCATGCTTTAAAATTCTTATTTGTAGTCACTCAGTGTCTTCTTAATATCCTTAATCTCCTAAGCCATCTCATTAATCTTATTAAGGAGATTTCTTTGAACATTTGTGATAAGTTGTCTCAAATCCTCTATGTGTTCTGTAGGTTGAGTTTATTCCTTTGACTGAACCATATCTTCCTGCTTCTTAGTATGGTTTGTAATGTTTTTGCTGGTGTCTTGGCATCTGATTTTCTTGTTGTAATTATTCTAGATTCAGTTTCTTTCTTCATTCTATTACTTCCTTGTTGATTGGTTTTGTGCTAAAGCTCCTCTTTGATCTGTGGTTCAACTTATTTGAAACATTATAATAGTTATTTTTAGCTAATTTGAATATTTTCTGCACTTTTTAATCTGTTTCTTGCTCTTTCTCCCTTGCTGAGATCAGGGTAGGAAATGAGGATGCAGTTGGAATTGTAAGCCATGAATGCTCATCCTGCCCACATTGCTCCAGAAAGTGATGAAGCTCTGCCTTTCTCCCCTGCCAGGGGTGGGGATGAATCTGCAATTGTGGGCAGTAATCCAAATCCTTTTGGGTGAAACAGGCTGTTGTTGCCTGTGGAAACTGAGGAAGCTCTCCCCATTCTCCTATTACCAGGGTAAGGATGATCCTGCAACTATCAGCAGTAATCCAAGCTGGGTGGGCCAAAACACTCTATAGTTGCCAAGGGACTGATGAAGCTCCACCCAATTTTCTCCCTTATCAGGGGCAAGAATGGAGTTGCAGGTATAGGTAGCAATCTAAACTGTGAAGACTGAAATCCTCTGCATCTTCCCAGAGGGATTGATGAAGCTCTGCCCACCCTTCCTCAGCCAGGAGTAAGGACTGAGTCATAGCTGAGGGTCCTAATCAAAGCCCTGTAGGCCAAAATAGTCTGTAGTTACCTGGAGAGACCTACAAATCTCCATCCACCTTCCTCCCCTGCCAGTTGTGGGGAAGAAGCGCCATTTGTATGTAGAAATCTAATCATGTGGGCTGAGTCACTGTAGTTGTCCAGAGAGAAGGATCCACCTCCACCCACATTCCATCCGTGCTAGGCGTGGGGCCAGAGCCCAGACTCCTACAGAAACCTGACTTGGATGGAAATAAGCTTGTCCTTACTATCAAGAAAGTCACTGTGATATTCAATCAGCTCTACTTCCACTCCTTCTGGGGGTGGAGTTAAAATGAAGGGTACTGGCCTTTTTCTGACTTGGACAGGTGCAAACTTTAGCTCTACTTGGGATTGGACTTTACCCAGACAAATTTACTAATCAATTGCCGAAGTCAATGCCTAGCTGTCTCTTCCTCCCTTGTTATGGGGAAATGGTGCTTCCAATAGCAATGAGTAAATGGCTACAGAGCCAGGCTGCTCTGCCAGTGGTGGGTGGGCAGGGCCTCCACAGCATGTTGTTTTCTACTCATGAGTTTTCAGCACAGATAGCCAGCCTCCTCCTTTTGTTCTCTCAAGGATTGTGCAGGGTGCTCTTACGGTTTCCTGAGCCCCCCAAACGTGATTTGGATTTCTCCTGGCTGATTACAAACTGCATTGTAGGCTGAGCCAACTCTTGGAACTCCCTACTCTGCCACGATTTTTTCTGTCTATAAGGTCAGTTTTTAAAGGCTTTGGTATGTCCACATTTTGGTTTTCTTTGTTGATGTTTTCTGGATTTTTATCCTCATTCTGTGGGTGGGCCATTATTTCATGTTTCTTTGTTTATCTTGGTCTTTGTGGTACAATGTACATTTTATTATTTTACAATATTCATTCTGAGATTTATTCCTGAGATGTATGTTTCTTGCTTTTTTAACCCACTTGTGATAAAACAGAGATTTTTTTGAGTTTCAGTCCCTGTTACAGGAAGGTCTGCCGAAGACAAATGCCAATGGCAGGGTTTTCCTTATATTTCTTGGCCTTGCTCTTGTCCTGAGCTTTTGCTTCTTAACTATTTTAGAGTTCCTTTTTTTACAGGAGTTTGGCTGTCCTGTTTGTTTCCCAAGATAAATACCTCTATAACCTGTTTGAAGCTGGCAAGAATTTGCTGCAGAGTGTCCACCTGTAGAGTATTTTACACTATTTTCATTGTGTCATAATTATTTTACTTGGACGGCTAATTCTAGGAAGGCCATGCCAGAGAGGACTCTTCCAAGTTAGTCTTTCCCAGACAAAACTGAGCCAGGAACTCATAAAAGGGGCACAGAGCAGCTCCAAAATTCTCTAGGAAATAGTTCAGGAAGGGTGCCAAGAGCTGTTTTCATGAATTCCAAAAGTTGAGCTTCCTTGGCCTTCCCAGCAAATGCTGAGACTTAACTGTTCCACAACACGGAACTTCTACTAAATGCTCTTCATTGCAAAGAGGAAGTATATCATCTTTAAGTCTCCTGTGCAGGAAGGGGTGAAACAAAGTCCACTGCTGCCTTTGTCCAAGGTGCATTGAAACAATGTTTGCCCTCAAATTTTGGCCTCCTGCAATATGAAATCACTAATTATAAGCTGTGAGCAGTGATGAGCCATGTCCACCCTTAGCCTTGGGTAAGAGGAATTGTATGCCCATTTTTTACCAGTGAGTTATCCAGGAGCTGAATTCCGTGATGGCTTCCTGTGAGAGTAGGAGATGGGCACAAATACCCACCATGTGGAGAGGGCAATTTACTGTTCTTCACTTTGATATGTCAGCCTCTTCCTGCTGCTCTTCTTTGGATGTTGTAGAGTGTTTATTTTGCCTTTGGTTTCATGATATTTGTTTCAGACAGTTCCTGCCTTTATAATAGTCAGTCCTGGTGGAAGGACTAATTCTTTAGCTCCTTATTCTGACATATTCCACAATCCCTCCCAGATCTCTTTTGATTATTTAATTCTGATATCTGTAGCAGTAGGGCTGCAGTCTCTGCCATTTTTCCAACACCTCTCAGGCAAAGGTGGTGGGGAAGAATGGTAAATACATTCCTCAAAATTATGAAAAATAGTTAAAAGGTTGTACTAGTGGGATAAGTGCTGTATCAAGAAAACATATGTTCAAAAACCATAGAAGAAGCTCTAGGGGATCTTGCAGACACCACACCCATCTTCTTCAAAAAATGGGGTGAATCCAGTATATTCTTCTAATGTGGGTCCCTTGCTTTGTTCCAGAGGTAACAAAGCAGATACTGTGCACATAATGGGGTTCATGTGTAGAACTGCTAATCTATCAAGTGGCAGTCCAAGAGACTGAGCTAGGGATTGGATCTGTAACTTACCCTTCCAGAGTTTTTCCAGAGGGCTGAGAAGCACATTTTAGACAGCTGGTATAGTTGGAAAAACTATTATGTTGAAGCAACTTGGGGTAAATGACTAACTGCATAGTCATTCAAGAAAGCTCTCAGGAGGGAGTGGAGGTCTATTTCAAAGGGAGTAGAAGGAGCATTCTGTGGAACTTCTGTAAACTGTAAATGGAATTTCTGTGGCCTTAGCAAGCACAAGCCCAGAAAAATAAGCTTGCTTAAAGCCTCCAGATCCATGCAGTATAAAATAAGATTGATACAGCCATGCACTTGCCATTTGTCTTGGGCTGATCATCTTGTGAGTTGTGGTAAGCTCTGAAGGAGTCACCAATCAGAGTAAAACCAATTTGCAAAAAGAAAATGGAAGGTTCTTGTTGTTTTAGTTTGTTTTTATTAGCTCTTGGCATTAACGAAAATTTCTGTCACATCAATGACTGGATGGAAAATGAAGGAAGAGACAGCTAAGGAACTAAATTCCAGAGTTAACACTTTAAAATATTAAATTGTACAGTTTGCAACAACCATTATAAGACTAACAAACAGGATATGATGGACCATCTAGAGGAACAAGATAAAAATCCAGAAAGCATCAGTGTAATGGAACAGACTTTCGACTTTTAAGGCAAAGCCTTTAAAAAAAATGATACTCAATATCATCAAGGAGATAATGGAAAAACTAGAAGAAAGAAGTAAATGATATAAGAACATCAGTGAATTAACAGTATGGAAATCTCTTTGAAATTTTCAAAAGGAACCAAACAGATACACTGAAGTTGAAGGATACAATAATTGAACTGAACAATTACAGAGAAAGTTTCAACAGAAGATTAGAGATGGCAGAAGAAAGAATCAGTATTCTCAAAGAAAAGAAAGTGAAATGATTCAGGGTGAGTATAGAAAGAAAAGAATAAAAAAGAATGAACAGAACATAAGACACCTGTGGGAAAATTTCAACTGTTAATATACATATCATGGGAATCACAGAAGGAGAATAGGAAAGGGACAGAAATACTAGTCAAAGAAATAATGACAGGAAAGTTCCCAAATTTAGCAAAATACATGAATAAGTACATTCTAGAAGATCTCCAAATACCAAATAAGGTGAATTAAAAGAGAAGCATGCCTGGAAACATAGTAATCAAATTGTCCAATGCCAAGGACAAAGAGTGTATTCTGATAGCTGTAAAGCTTAATAGCAACTTGATATGTAGATAGGAATACCAATGAGATTAAGTGTTGATTCCACCTCAGAAACCATGGAGGCAAGAAGGCAGTGATATGAAGTATTTAAAGTGCTGAAAGAAAGCAATTGAAACCAAGAATTTCACATATGACAAGATATGCATTCAAAAATGATGGTGAGATTAATAAATTATCAGATAAACAAAAGCTGAGGAAGTTTATTACCACCAGACCACCCCCAAGAAACAATGCTAAAGGACTTCTTCAGATGGACAGGAAAGGACACTGGACAGTGGATCAAATCTCTAAAAAGAAATAAAGACTTTTGGTAAAGGTTACCATATGGTAATAATAAATGCCAGTACTATTGTATTTATTGGCATGTAGTGCCATTTCTTACTTCTTATAGATGCTAAGATGCAAATTCTAAAAAAGTAGTGGTAAACCTATGGATTTATGTGTACAATGTAAAATATATAATTTATAACAGGTACAAAATAAGTTGGGGGATAGAAGGTTATAGGAACACTGTATGTGTATGCTATTGAAGATAAGTAGGTATCAAATCAAAAAAAAAGATTGCAATAGAGCACCTGGGACAAGGTTCTAGGGAGTGTGTGAGTGTTCACCTTGTCATAATGTGTTGTATAAGGGGGTGGAGACCCACATAATGAGAGGGAAGGTGTTGGACTTCCATCCTGGGGAGTCCTGCTATGTTCTCAAATAGAGGGTTGGAAGTCTCTGAAGAGCATAGGCAGTGCCTAATAGGGGAGGACAGGCCAGTATGTCAAGACCTCCAAGGAGAATGGAATCCACAAGGCCTGAACCCTGACAGACATCACAGCCATCTTGCTCCAACATGTGACAATAGACCTTGGTGAAAGAAGTAACTTATGCTTTATGGCCTGGTAACTGTGGGCTTCTATCCCAAATAAATGCCCTTTATAAAAACCAACCAATTTCTGGTATTTTGCATCAGCAACCCTTTGGTTGACTAATATATGTCCACATATAAAAATGTTATTAATATGGGAAGGAGGAAAAAGGGGAGGATGTTGGATATATGGGAATCTCCTATATTCTGTATGTGAATTCACTGTGATCTAAAATTTCTTTGAAGACAAAATGAAAAAAGTAATACACGGAAGAAGAAATGGAAGAAAATGCCACTGTACTTACAGGACAATAAATATTACATTGAAGAAAGGTAAAATGTCAAAAAATTATTTTTTATTTTTTTATTTTTAAATATTTTTAATTATTTTTCAATATCCCAATTTCTTTTATTACTTTATTTTAGTTTTAGTTTTTCTAAATTATTATGTATTTTATTTCTTATGTTTAAACCTATCATTATTTCATTTTTCTATTAATTGTATTCAGAGATATTCTTGGTTTCATTTGTTTAAAAATTTTATTTATTGAAGTATATCACTCACACATGAGCATACGTAAACAACAAGTGTACAGCAATAGTTGTGAACTTACAAAACAAACATACAGAACACCATACAGGACTTCCATGCTTCACCCTGCCACCAATACCCTGCATTGCTGTTAAACATTTTTAACTAATGATTAAAGAGCATCCTCAAAATATTACTACTAACCAAAGTATTTCCCCCAACCCACCCTGTTATTGTTTTTCTATTATTTATACATGAACATTCATAAACAATAAGTGTATAGTAAAAGTTGTGAACTTAGAAAGCAAGCATTCATAACATCATACAGGAGTCCCATACATCAACCCTCCACCAACACTTTGCATTGTCGTGAGACATTTGTTACAAATTATAAAAGAATATTGTCAAAATCTTACTACTAATTATAGTCCTTATCTTACATTCAGTATTTTCCCCCAACCCACCCATTTATTATTTTTTAAATGTATTTTTATGACAAAAGTTGTAAACTTACAAAACAATCATGCACATGTGCAGAATTCCTAAACAGCACCCCACTATCAACACACCATATCGTGGTGTTACAGGTTATGAAATAATATCATCCGATTATTACTGGGTCCATAGCATACATTTGGTACACATTATCAACACAGTATATCTTTGGCATAGATGCAAGACTATTACATTATTACTATTAACCACAGTCCATAGGTCACACCAGTTGTATTTTTCTCGTGCTTCTCCACATTCCCACCACCTGCAATAGTGATGAACATCTGTTCTAGCTCACAAAGGGCACTCCTGCATCTGTACCCTAAACCACAATTTTCATCCACCTCCGGGTTTACTGTGCTATTCAGTACCTAGATTATTCTCTAGCTTTCTGTCAATTGACACTGACATCCCTAGACTCACATTTTCAGCCATATCCCTTTTTATAAACCAGCTGTTACTCATTATAATGTGTTACCATCAACTCTGTACATGTCCACACTTTTACAGTAAAGCTAATTAAAACTTCTACATACATTAAATATCAGTAGTCTATCTCAGTCCTCCTCTTATCTCAATTTAAGAATCCACCGCCTACCACCAGGTGTTGAAGATACTTTCTTATGCTTTCTTCTAGAAGCTTTATGGTTCTTGCTACTATATATAGGTATTTGATTCATTCTGAGTTAATTTTGTATAAGGTGTGAGATAGGTGTCCTCTTTCCTTCTTTTGCTATGGATATCCAATTTTCTCAGCATCATTTTTTTATTGGACTGTTCTGCCCAAGCTGGGTGGGTTTGACAGGCTAGTCAAAAGTTACTTGACTATAGATGTGAGGGTCTTTTTCTGAACCACCAATTCGGTTCCATTGGTCTATGGGTCTGTCTTTATGCCAGTACCATGCTGTTTTTACCACTATAGTTAGGTAATATGGCAAAGTCCAGAAATGGGAGTCCTCCAACTTCACTTTTCCTTTTTAAGATGTTTCTGGCTATTCAGGACCCCTTATCCTTCCAAATAAATATGATAATCATATTTTCCCTTTATTTAAATGGAAATGCTGTTGGAATTTTTATCAGGATTGCATTGAATCTGTATATCAATTCAAGTAGAATTGACATCTTAATAATATTTAGTCTTCCAATGCATGAGCATGGAAGGTTCTTCCAATTATTTAGGTCTTTTTAAAATGTCTTTTAACAATGAGTTGCAGTTTTCGGAATACAAGCACTTTACATCACTGGTTAGTTTTATTCCTGAATATTTGGGTTTTATCTGTCATATTTTATTTTCACCACTCTTTTGACACTTTTAGTTAATATTGTTGATGTAATCTTCATTTCTAGACTCTCTTCCAGGCCTCTCTCTCCTGTCTTTTCTTTTCAGGCACATCTTTTAGTATTTCCTGCAAAGCAGGTCTCTTGGCTACAAATTCTCTGTTTCTGTTTATCTGTGAATATTCTAAAGTTGCCCTCATTTTTGAAAGACAATCTTGCAGGATATAAGATCCTTGGCTGGAAGTTTTCCTCTTGCAGAACCTTAAATATATCATACCACTGTCTTCTTACCTCCATGGTTTCTGGTGAGAAATCGGTACTTAATCTTATTCGGCATCTCTTATATGTTATGCATTGCTTTTCTCTTACTGCTCTCAGGATTCTCTCTTTTTTATTTGTATGGGTCTCAGAGTTGGTCTATTTGGATTTTTTTGGATGGGAGTAAGTCATGCTTCTTGGATATGCATATCTATGTCCTTCAATAAGGATGGGAAATTTTCTACCATTATTTCTTCAAATATTCCTTATGCCCCCTTTCCCTTATTTTCTCCTTCTGGAATACCCATGACATGTATGTTTGCATGTCTCTTGCTGTCATTTAGTTCCCTGGGAGCTTGTTCAAGTTTTTCCAATCTTTTCTTCATCTATTCTTTTGTATGTTCACTCTTAGAAGCCATTTCTTCAAGGTCACCAATCCTTTATTCTGTCTCCTCAAATCTGTTATTATATGATTCCAGTGTGTTTTTTATTTCATTTCTTGCACCTTTCATTCCCATAAGACCTGCTATTTTTCCATGTAGGCTTTCTAATTCTTCTTTGTGCTCATGCAATATATTCTTAATATCCTTAATTTCTTTAGTCATCTCATTGAATTTATTGAGATTTGTTTGAACATCTATGATTAGTTGTCTCAACTCCTTTATGTCATTTGGAAGCTCATCTTGTTCCTTTAACTGGGCCATATCTTCTTGTTATTTGGTGGGAATTGTAATTTTTTGTTGGTGTCTTGGCATCTGGCTTACTAGAGTATTTATTCTGGATTCAGTTTTTCACTTTAGTTTAGGGCTTCTTTCCCTTTCTCCCTTGCTGGTTGTGTAGTAGGAACCAAGGATGTAGTTGGTGCTATAAGATGTGGATGGTCAAGTTGCCCTCATTGCCCCAAGGACCAATGAAGCTTCTCCCAACTTTCTCCTTTGCCAGGGGTAGGGACAGAGCTACAACTGTGTGGAATTATCCAACTCATGCAGGCCTAGACTGTAGGTGTCCAGAGAGACAGATGAAGGTTCATACTCCTTTCTCCCCTGCCTGGGGAGGGGATGGAGCTGTAGGTGTGGGCAGCAATCTATGCCATGCTGGTCCAAGGTGACTGCAGTTGTCCCAGTAGACTTCTGATCATTCAGTCTGTGCCAGCCGAATGTACCTGCAGTTACCTGGATCAGTTACCTGGATAGGCTGATGCAGGTCCTGCAAGCTTCCTCCCTGCTAGAGGTGGGGCTGAGCCTAGGTTGGGCTGAAGCCCAATCTGGGTGAAAAAAAAACGTTCTTTACCATCATTGTGATTTTCAGTCAGCCCGGCTTCCCCTCATGCTGGGGGTGGAGTCAAAATGGTGGCTACCAGCCTCTTTCTGACTTGGAGAGGTTCACACTTTAGCTGTTCTTAGGGTTATACTTTAGCCAGCCAAATTTACAAATCAGTAGCTAAAATTGGTGGCCAACAGCCACTTTCTCCCCTATTTTGGGAAATAGAGCTTCCAATTCCTGCCTCAGAGTAGCTCCTTGAGTGGCTTGCACTGCCAAAGTAGGATGATCACCAGCCTCCGTGCTGTAGCCCGTAAGTTCTTGGAGAAGCTGTTGCAGCTCCCACTCACTTCTTCACTGCCTGAAGTGGGCCTGGGGCTTAGGCTAGAGCTGCAATCTGATCTAGATGGAAAGAAGCCAGTCCCTACTGAAGCAGGCTAGTAAAACAGGGAATGAATAGACAGATTTGGAACCTGGCAATAAGTCCATGTAGATATCAATACCAAAATGGCTGCTGGAAAACCCTCACGAGATTTCTGCCATCCAGAATGAGGTTCCCTCTAGAAGCCAGGAGAAGCCTTGGATATTCTCCAGGGGCCTTATAATTAGGCACTATAGGGGGGATTGATGGGTGGGGTAATCAATCAAAACAGCAAACAGCTAGAACTCCTCCCTTGTCATTAGGAAAGGAGTGGAATAATTAATGTTTTAGAAAGCAAGTGCAAAAGTCAAATCTCTCCCACTTCCTCTCGGCTTCTGCACCCTGCCGTCGCCATGTTCCTCCTGCACAGATAAACACAAAAGTAAACCCTGGGCATTTATTATCTATAATGGGAAATTGTAGTCTATAAACCAGCCTTCTTTATGACTTTTCAGCCCCTTCTCTCTGAGACCCATGATCTGTTATTTTCTCCCATTTCGCTTCCCTCCCTACCTTAATAAATTACTGGCCTAACTACCTCGATGTGCTCTTGAAATTCATTTCTGCAGCATAGTCAAGAACCTAGACAAAATCTGATAACACTAGCAGCACTGTGATTTTCAGTCAACTCCACTTCCCTTCATGTCAGGCACTGGGTTAAAATGGCAGCTACCAGCCTCTTTTTGACTTGGACAGTTTCGAAGTTTAGCTGTTCTTAAGATTATACTTTAGCCCACTGTATTTACTAAACAGTAGGTGAAGTTGGTGCCCAACTGTCACTTCCTCTCCAATTTGTGGGAAGTGGAGATTCCAATTCCAGCCATGGAATAGCTCCTGAGGTGGCTTGTGCCTCCAGTGGGGTATGGGCACCAGCCTCCATGACATGCAGTGCTCTACTTACGAATCTTCTTTGCAGATAGGCAGTCTCCTCCTTCCATTCTTTCAAGGATGTTACAGTATGCACTTCTGGTCTTTGGCCTCATTTTTTAAGAGGTTTTGGGTCACAGAAGGGTTACAACTGTAGGAGGGAAGGATTATTGGTGTGGGGTGTCAGTGATGGGGGATAGATGGGAGGAAGTTCACCTGGGCATAATATAGGTATATAAATATGTCCAAATGTTCATGGGACATTGCCACAGTGGATAGAGTTTCACACAACAACTGAAAGAATATTGAATTCCCATCCTGGGAAGCTCTGTCACATTCTCTAAAGGAGCAGCAACAATCCCCCAAGTACAGGTGGAGTGATTAGTGAAGAAGGATGGTCCATTGATGGGCTCTTGATATTTATGGTTATGCTTATGAGCCTTTGCTCTTGAAATTGTAACTTAACTTATTGTTGTAGGGTGTCTAAATGTTACCTACTGGGAGCTCGTTGTTCCTCAAATGTGGCCTCTTTCTAAGCCAACTCAGCATACAAATGCATTACATACCACCACCCCCTGCCCAGCTTGGGAAACAACTCCCAAGGATGAGGCTCACTGGCACCGAGGGATTACTACCAAGCACCAGCTAGTGATGCAACTGGAAAAAGACATTGAATAAAAGGGGGAAAATGTAAAGACTGCAAAGTGAGTCCAGAGGTCACTCCAGAGGTTACATTTATGCATGGCTCAGCATGATATCATAGACTGCCAAAGTAGAAACTACCCCAAATAGTAGGGTTCCTGAGGGCTCTGGAGATATCCAGGTCCTACAGTCACGTCAGATAGCTCCAGAGTTTGCTGTCGTGCCAGTGGGCCCTACTTTGGAGTTTGTGCTCCTGAGTGTGACAAAGTTGGACTCAGATGTGATTTCTCTACCCATGCTTCTTGTGTCCCCTTTATTTGAACCTCTAGTTGGTGCTGGGGTTGGTAAGTGTACATCCAAGAGATTTGAATCCCTTGGCTTTCCATTTGCCATCTGGGCCCTGAACCTCATCAAATTTGCAACACTTACTCTCCATTTCATTGGACTCATCCAAGACACCTAACAAGGAGGTGAGTATGGACAACCACCACACCAAGGAACCCAGAGAATCGACAACTGAAAGCAAGAGATACCCTTCCATCAGATACATGTGATAGACACCCCCTTTGAACTAGAGGTGGAATGGGCACCACCATCCCAGAATCCTCAGGATTGGGGAATAGAATATGGACTACAGTGGACTTGCTGGTATTCTACTATAAATTTATTGTGATTCTATCAATGGAAGATATTATATCATGGATGTGGAGACAGTTGCCACTGGAGGTGCTTAAGTCAGAGAAAGGGAAAAATAGGTGTAAATTGGGGGCATTTTCAGGAATTGGAATTGTCCTGAATGACATTGCAATGACAGATACAGGCCATTATATATCCTGCCATAACCTGCAGAATTGAGTGGGAGAGAGTGTAAACTACAATGTAAGCTATAATCCATGCCTAGTGACAATGCTCCAAAATGCGTTCATCAATTGCAATGAATGTACCACACTATTGAAAGAAGCTGTTAATGTGGGGAAAAGTGGGAGGTTCGGCAAATGGGGCATATGGGAAACCCTTATATTTTTTATGTAGCATTTTATGTAATCTAAAGTATCTTTTAAAAATAAATAAAAATATATTTTAAAAAATTAAGTAGTTTACCACCAGATAACTTACTCTGATCTCTATTTCTTCCTATATTATTGCAGCAATAATAGCAAAAATAGCTAACATTTCATGTGTCAGACACAGTTATAAGCTCTTGACAGTCAACCTTATGATGAAGGAACTATTTTAATCTCCAGATTAGAGATGAGGAAACAGAGACACAGAGAGTAGTAAATATTAGAACTGGATTTGAACCCAGACAATCTGGCTCCAGGTCCTCTGCAGTACTATAACTACTATACATTACTGACTTTCAAATATTCTCTTAATGGCACTTCTCATTTCCAAACTCTGTGGTACATTTGTTCCAACATGGTTGGATAAATCTTCTTAGAATACCTTTTCCATCTCCCCATACCTTAGTTCACAAACCTTTAATGGTTACAAGTTACAGCCAAGAAAATGTTCACAACATACATAGCCCTCCCAGCCTTGCCCCAAACAATTTATCCAGTCATACCATTTATTCCTCCCTTTTAAACCATGTGATTATTTGCATTTTAAAATATCTAAAATATTATTGTAACATAGCTATAATAATATATTGATATTGATCCTGAAGTATGAGTATAAATTCTAAAATCTCTTGCAAAAAATGAACAAAACAAAAAAATATTATTCAAAACATTAAACAAAAACTCTTTGGGTCAGTTATAAATATATATAGGTAAATGAAAAACATGGTAAATTTATATTTTAGTATATGTAATTTGAAACATTAGACATATTGAGATTAAAATGGTTTATTCCTTTGTAAAACAATTATCAAGAGATGTTTGAGCAATGCTTACCTTCTACTCATTGTATAACTTATGATAGAGAACATCTTTTTATGTCTTGTCTAACTGTCATACTTCTTCCTAAGTTTTGATCAGTTTCCAACATTTTATCTTTTGCACTTAAATTCTCATGAAATATCTGCAAGAGTTCCTTTAATAGGAAGATTTTCCTGACATCACTTCCTTTGAGGCATCTTTATCATTTTCATCACAACTAATTTCCTCATTTATGTCAATATATTCACTGTCATAATGTTCCTCTAGCTGCATATCTAAAGTCTCTAAAATGGGAGCAGTGTCTAAATTCCCGCAGTCAGCTATTTCTTTTCTAACTCAATTTTCACTTAATTCAAATTTTGCTTGAGAAATTATCACATTTTACTTTTTTGCTGCACTTTCATCAAGTAGAATATCACTGGTATTACATAATTTCCTGTATGGGCATTAGCTGAATAGTAGCTCTGTAATGGTCAATCATCAAAAGACATTGAAAGAAGTGACATGCCTGCAGTGATTTGTGTACTGATGAGATAACAATTACAGTTAATATATTATGTAACTGAAATTTGAATTGTGATGATGAGAGTCTTGCATTTCTTAGCAAAATGAGGACTGTGTGTGCGTGCATGTATGTGTTTGTGTATAAAGCAAATGTGGCAAGATATAAGGAATTTGTGATCCTTGGTGAAGGGTACACTGCACCAATCTTTTTTCTTTAGATTCAAAATTTAAAAATATGTGAATATAGGCTTAGACATGCAAATAAAGACCAACTTTATGTTGGTGCACTTGCTACTATTTCATTACTACCACAAGCTTTCTTTGCAGTAGATTAATCTAGAATAATTCTGGAAAAATATTCTTTGTTTTGTATATTCATATCTGCATGTGGTTTTATGCTTGAAAGCAGCTTGTTTGTGCATAAATTACTTTATTCATATTTAATTTCCTGGAGTATTTAAAAATGTTGTAAATTTGTTCTTCTAGAAGAAAATTTTGCAGTTAAGAAACTTGATAGCAATTTGATTTTATATTCCTTATGAAGGATTAGAACTTTTTGCCTAGACACTCAAAGATATTCTTTATCTTAAAGGTCCAATAGTTTTAATTCAATAAGTCCTGGTATTGGCCATTCTGGGCTGATTTTTCCAAGGACAGAGAGTGTCTTTCTAAAATCTAGATATATATTTTATATTTTAGGCACATTTTCTTGAATTATACTTCGGCATTTCGTATTTGTCCTATTTTATTCTTTACTTTTCTTCTGAGGCTCAAATACAATATACATTAGATTTCATTTAATTGTCCTTTACATATCTTTCTTTTTATTGGTTCCTTTATTATTTTCTATTCATTTGTTTTCTTTTTATCTGTATCTCCTTCTTATCTATTATTTCCCATTACCGTGCTTTCTATTCTTTCCTGAATTTTATAAAATTGAGCCCTTATTTTGAAATCTTATTTATTTTATATATTTTTCCTAATTCTTTCCTGAATTCTATAAGTTGTAATTGTAAATCTTAGTGTTTTCTAGTCATTTCATTTTGAATCTTTTCTATTCCCCATCTATACTATTCTTTGATAATTTTTATCAATTACCTGTAGGTTATTTGGAATTATTGGCTTTTGAGTTTACATTTGCTTTTCATCTACTTTTTGTTTCCTCCTATATCGTTATACTTTGTTGTAATTCTAAAGGCTTGTTTTAATCTCTTTATGAATTTGGTTGAGATGCTGTTATATTTCATATTTTCTGCATATTTAAATGAGATGGGCTGTACTGAAACAGTAGTAGTCGTTTTTCAGTCAATATATGACTCTATGAAACCATATTTCTTTGTCTATGAGCTAAGTTCAGGAAGATTTCTGCTCAGTTTTCTAGATCTTGAAAGACCTTGGTTTCTAAGGCAATGTACTCATCAACAGATGCATTTTTCTCTTACAGTAATTTAAGATTCTTCTTTCTTTGCATATCTCTCTAACTGAAATTTCTTACCAGCTTTTCCACAGTGTCCTAGATAGGCTCAATTTGATTTTTGCTTCCAACAGTTATCCACCTATACATGACTGTTCTTTGGGAAGGAAGTATATAATGAATATTTGCTGGATGTATACTGAATTGATCAGTTTGTGATTCCATGTGCATTTTGTTTATATTTTTGTGTGTAATTTTTGCAATTACAACTTGAACCTTCGGATTTCTCTGAGTCTTGCCAGTCCTTCTGTCTCCAGGATTCCGGTCATGGCAAGTTTGTTTCCTTCTGCAGGTTAGTATCTGTTAGTAATTTCTATTTGGTTTGCAATAGGAATTTAGAGGAATATTTAGCAATTGAAATTCTGCTGCTACCATGATCCCACCCTGAGCATATGTTTCCTTCTTTCTCTTTTATGTTATTCATACTGTGAACAACCTAGACCAAGGCACCAACATGTTTTGACTGTTCAATTATAGTGGCTTCTTTACTCATTTTCCCACATCCACTTTTCTTACATTCCAATCTATTTGCAAATAAATGTGAAAATAATGAGACCATATAATTCTTCTGATATAAGCCCTCTCTCACTTGGAGTTGGAGTGGACATCACCATCCCAGTCGCCTCTGGATTGGGGGAAGAACTATGGACTAGAGTGGACTTGATGGTATTCTCTTGCTCACATATGGTGATTCTTGCAATGCAAG
>JAKSZT010054507.1:350292-375822 GCA_026826555.1 Tolypeutes matacus
GAGAGAGAGAGAGAGAGAGAGAGAGAGAGAGAGAGAGAGAGAGAGAGAGAAAGAGAGAATGTCACCAAAATATATATTTTGAAAGTAATGGAGGGATCCAGATTTAGATGTCAGAGTGATTTGATGCAAGATAGTTTATTCACTGTTGCTGGCTATGAAGTTGGAGGAGTGCCAAAAGACATGCTGGCAGCCTTAGTAGCTGGGAAAGGATTCTTTCTTAGAGCCTCCAGCAAGGAATGGAACCCTGCCAACACCTTGATTTTGGCCCAGAGAAACCCTTGTCAGACATCTTATAAACAAAATTGTAAGATAATACATCACTATTATTTGAGCCACCAAGTTTGTAGTAATTTGTTTCAGCAGCAATATAACACTAATACAAACTTCTGAACTATCCACCCTGCCTATAGTGCTTGGATGTCTCCAGAACCCTCAGGAGACCACTATTTGAGGCAATATTTACTGTGACAGTCAGTGAGATCCTACTGAGATGTGCATAAGCTTAACCTCTAGAATGACCTCCCAACTAACTTTGAAGTCTCTTAGCCATATAAACTCATTTGTCTTTACATTTTCCACCTTTTGTTCAAGGTATTTACCAGTTGCCTTGCTAGGTGGTGCTGGGTAGTAATCCCTTGGTGCCAGGGAGGCTTTTCCATAGGAGTCATGTCCCATACAAGGGGGAAGGTAATTTATTTATATGCTGAGTTTGGTTTAGAAAGAGACCACATTTGAGCAACAAGAAGGCTCTCAGGAGGGCTATCTTGCTTGCAGTTGTAGACTCTCTCTGTTCCTTGGGATGGGCATTGTCCATCATCATTTCCCTGTTAGTTGCCCTGAGTCCAATGAGCTGGAGAGTAGGTGTTGCAATTCTGTTGAGATTTAAGGCCTGACTGGCACATGGAGAGCCCAAATAATTAAATATCTTGGACATAAACCTATCAACTCAATTACTAACTACAGAATCAAATATAAGGGGCAGAAGAACTATGTGTAGTGAAACCACAACTGAGTCCAACTCTTTCACACTGGGAAGCATAATGTAAACTAAAATTCACACTTAGTGGCAATGCCCCAATATGTGTTCATCAATTTTAACAAATGTACCACACTAATGAAGGATGTTGTTAATATGGGAAAGTGTGTGACTGGCAGGGATTTGGGCATATGGGAATCCCCTACATTTTCTATGTATCATTTATGTAATCAAACAATCTTTAAAAAATTAAAATTAAAAAGTACATTAATACAAATGGATGGTAAAATGAGACTGTATAGTGTCATATTCAGAACTATAGTTGGGTCATATGACACACTGGAATATGTCAAGATCTTAGCAATTAGACATGGATACAAGAGGTCAGAATCCCAGGCAAGCAATTTAAACAGGAACATCATCAATGAGAACAGAAATTTGACCTACGCTATGGACTTTCTGTGTTAGATTTCCCAGGATACTTTGCATTCAGTAAAGGAACTGGAGTAAGACTACATTTATTCCTGAGGAAAATAATGGAAGCAAATAGATAGATTACAAATAAACATGGTAAATATTGACAGCTCTTATACAGTGTCTTCCAGAATATATTGAAGCTAATTTAATGGAACTTTAAAATGTACCATTTTTCAAAAGAAAAGCTATAAGAGCTGTCAATATTTATGGTTGGTGGCAAGGCTCCAGGATGTGTAAGTTCATTGAGGTTGGTGGGCCACACTGTGGGAGATGTTTGTGTGGGATGTGGTGGGAGGTGTGGGAGGTGGGCAACATGGGAATCCCAGTGGGTTCCGTGTAATATTTTAGGTAATCTAAGCACCTCTTAAAATATATGTATATATAGATATATATAAATAACATTTTTGTAAGCAAATACACATATATGCATATATATTTATATATCATTTTACAAATGTTTGTATGTATTGTGAGAATTTTGATTTTTACCCATAATAAAAAAAATAAATAAATAAAATAAAATAAAAAATAAAAACAGTTCAACATAAAAAAAAAATGTACCAATAATCATGCACTTTCTATTCATAATATGTCAATTTTAATAAAATTTAATATTCTCAATTTTATAATGATTTGATACTGCTGCAATAAAAAAAGGGTGGGGAATTTTCCCCATATTCAAGGATTTCACTGAAATTTTAAAGAGGTTATTAATTCTCACCCAACTGACCACCATCCATATTTTCCATTTTCTATGATGAACTGCTTATAAAAATAACTGATATCTCCTTTTGTATTTAAGCAGTCATCATTCTATCATCTTGAATAAACTTATTAAAAGGTTATTATAAAGTTAATATAATATTTTTGATGAAATCCATATTAAGTTATTTCTTTTTATTACCAAATAACTCCATTAATAGATTCTCATTTGTCAACTTCAAGCAATATTGAGTTTTGCAAGTAAGTACACTAAATTTGTCATTCCTTCTCTCTCTGGTACAACCACTTACTGATAACTTCCTACTCTTTTGTCAGTAGGTAATTTTTGTCAATATTCTTGGTATAAATTTTTCATTACCCTTTCTCTCTGTATTGTCTTTCTATGTATCTATGTATCTATCTAACATCTATCTATCTGGTTTTTAACCTAATTAGAATGAAATACATAATTTCCTGTGATTGTTTTTAATCTCAATAAATGTAATTTAAAGTTTTTTTGCATTATTACATAAATGTTTATATCATTTCTTTAATTACAGCAGAATATTGCATGGAAAGGTAATATTCCAGTTTTTTAAGAGTGTGATTTCTGAAGTCAAATGTTTAGGTTAGAATCCTTTCTAGTCACTCATTAATTGTTACTTTTGCCAAGTTATTTAAACTCATTGAGTGTTTTTTCTCTTCTGTATACTTAGGACCATAAAAGAAGCTTCCCCATAGGTGGCCATGAGCATTAATTTAATTAATACATATAAATCATTTTCCATTCCAGGTTTATATTAAACACTCATTAAAAGTTAGATATTATTATGTGATTGTAGTGAGAAACCATAATTTAGTTAATCATTCTCTTGCTGTTAGATCACTTGCTATTTTACACTGTAATAAACAATTCCACAGTGAATATCTTTGTATATGTGTACTTTGTACTTGTTAAGTATTACTAGAAATTGGATGCTGAGCAAAAGCATATATGTATTTAAATTTTTATGTATACTGTCAAATTCCCTTCTATTGATTTGTTAAAATGTTATATTTTCTGGATATGAGCTCTTCATCTTTTATTGTATTTTATGTTGGGGAACAGATGTAGTTCAATGGTTGAGTGCATACCTCTGACATACTAGGTACTAGGTTCAATCCCTGGTACCTCAAAAAAAAAAATCTTATGCTATTTGCTCTCATTTTGTCATTTCTAAAACTTGGTATCTATTGTCTTTCATCAAACAGAAATTTTAGTTTTTGGTTAAGTCACATCATTTAGTTTTCTCATTAATGACTTTTGGGTTTTGTATGTTTGCTCAAGATCAAGGGTTGAGAAATGTGTAAAGTAAAGGGTCAGATCGCAAATATTTTAAACATTTCAGACCATATATGGTCTATGTAGTGTATCCTTTTTTTTTGTTTCAACAACTCTTCAGAATATAAAGTTATTCTTGCTATACTGGATTTAGCCTGAAACCCACATTTGGCCTAGAGGTCAAATTTTACCGATCCCTGCTTAAGCATAATTTTAATACTATACTCCTATATATTCTACAAGACTATATATTAGTTGAAAGGTCAGTTTAAAATAAAATGACAATCTAAAATACATTCCTGGCCTATAACTTCATGTGGACAAAATAAGTTTTACTGATAATTTGTAAACACATATTATCTATCTTCATATAGATCTGTGATTCAGGGCTATACTATTTGTGTGGTACAATAAGTCTATAGCAAAAATAATAATATTCTTGAGTTGACAGCACTGCAGGGCAAACGGTACAAGCTATTTATTTAAAAGAATAAAACCTGAAACTAGGATACTAATAAGTCTCACAAATTAAGGTTACCTAAATATGAAAGCAAAATCAAAAGTTACAAAACTACAAAACACAAGAAAAAATATGCTATTATGAACACGTCAACAAAAAAATCAACAATATACTGCTAAATATTCAGATATTAGTTTTATATGTTACAGAAAATAACATGTTCTTTATTTTTTATAATAATTTTTTTAAAGATACTTAGATTGCATAAATGTTACACAAAAATTGTAGGGATTCCCATATGCCCCACCTCCCACTCTTCCACAACCTCCCACATAAACATCCGTCATTTGTGTGGCACATCACCTGCAATAGATATACACATCTTGGGGCTTTGCCACTAAGCATGGACCATAGTTCACATGGTAGACCACACTCGCTCCCACACAGTTCTGCATGTTATATGCTGTTGTAAAATGGCCTGTATTTGTCATTGCGATGTCACTCAGGATAATTCCCAAGTCCCGAAAAAGCCCCTGTATTACAACTACTCTTCCCTCTCCCTGCCCCTAAAGCGTCCAGTGGCCACTGGCTCCACATTAATGTTGTAATTACTTCCATTGCATGAATCACAATATGTATATAACAGAATACCAGTAAGTCCACTCTAGTCCACAGCTCTTCCCCTAATCTTGAGGAGTATGAGATGGTGATGTCTACTCCAACTCCAAGTGAGAGGGGGCTTATATTTTATGGATAAGATGGATGGGATTATCCTGCCTGCAGCTGCAGATTCTCTCCATTCCCTGTATTGGCTGTTGTCTATCATCATCTCCCCACCAGGTGTCCAGGGTGAGTCCATTGAGCTTTAGAGTAGGAGTTGCAGCTCCACCAAGATTCCGGGCTCAGCTGGCTTGGACAGACCAAAGACTCGGGTCTCTGGAAGTACACCTACAAACTCAAGCACCACATATAGGTTTAAATAGAAGCGACAGATGGACCATGTGCAGGGAAGACATATTTGTGTCCAACTCTGTCACTCTCAGGAGCAAGTATTCCAAAGTAGGGCCCACTGATAAGGTGCAAAACTCTGGGGCGATCCACCCTGATATAGGACCTGGGAGTCTCCAGAGCCCTCAAGAACCCCCTGTTTGGGGTGTATCCACATTGGAAGCCTATGAAGTCCTATTGAGATGTGCATAAGTGTTACCTCTGGGATGACCTCCCGACTCACTTTGAAGTCTCTTAGCCATATGAACTCATTTGCCTTTACCTTTTCCCCCTTTTATTCGAGGTCTTTTTCCAGTCATATTGCCTGTTGGCACTTGTTAGTAATCCCTCATTGCCAGCGAGGCTTATCCCCGAGAGTCGTGTCCCACGCTCGGAGGAAGGTAATGCATTCATATGCTGAGTTTGGCTTAGAGAGAGGTCTCATTTGAGCAACAAGGAGGATCTCAGGAGGCAACCCTTAGGCACCCAATAAAAATAGGCTAAGTTTCAATTTCAAGAGCAAAGATTCATAAGGTCAGTCATCAATAAAAAGAGCCCATCAGTGGATAATCCTCCTTTGACAGACACTGCCCCTGCACTTGGAGGACTGTTGCTACTCCCTTGGAGAATATGGCAGAGCTCTCCAGGATGAGAATTCAGTATTCTCTCATTTACTGAGTGGTTCTCCACCCACTGTGGCCATGCCCCATGGGCATTTGAACAATTTTATATACCTTTTATATATGTTCATGTGAAATTCCTCCCATGCACCCCCCATCCCTGACACCCCCTCCAAATGATCATCTCCCACCCAACATGCTCTTTAAAGAAATAAGAGAGAATTGAAAACAAAGATGTCGATGTGAAAAAATAAACAATATTAATGAAAAAGAAAATAACAGCATGATTTAAGTCAGATATATAGAGTTTGGAAGAGTGTTGCTCCCCAAAAGATGGACTAACTGCACAATAATGACTTTTCTTGACACTGTCTGAGGATATAGGTGTCAAGGAAAACACCCACCCTTATATCTGGAATGAGTGGTACCTTTAGGGAGAAACATGACTTGAGTATTTGCTTATGCTGTGACAGAAGCTAACAAATTCCATATAAACCATTAAGATGACTCAGTTAAACATTTAAAATGAATTCCTATAGGTGGAGTTTAGGCTAACATGAGAGCTTAAAACACTTACAAAGCACAGAAATAGGAAAGTTTGTACCTCCTTACAGGATTTGCCTTAAGTAAACCCACTAGTCATTGACAGAGGAGATTGGGGAAAATCTTGAGAAAGGTTCTCCCAACTTGTTGTCAGCTGTGACTACAAAAATTACACAGAAACATCTTCCTTATTACCCATATAGAAAAAAATATCATTAATAAGTAAAGAGAAGGACAATAAAAACTGTATCCTGAAGGCACTGGTGAAATTCCATTACAGCTTGGGGAAGAGAAGAGAAAAAAATAATACTCATCCTGAGAGAATGGAAAATATATATACTTGACCCAACACAACATCTGGAGGAGGGGAAGTAGCACTTGGGAAAACCACAACCCCAAGTCAAAGTTCACAGTGACTGTATAGGTTTTAGGCTTAATTAGAATACCAAAAAATGCCCCCTGCTCTTGTCTCCACCACTACACTAATAAGCATCAGGTAAAAATTATAGTGGAATATAGCTGCAAGTGCTGCAAGAGTCAGATTCTCTCTGGAAATTATAATAAAGGGAAGATACAAAACCAGGTGGGGAAATTCAGTCAAGCAGAGAGAAAAACCTCTGGAAATTAGTCTCCACCATGAGCACAAGATATTTATTAGAAAAATTTTAAGCCTCTGATGCACTGAATAAAGCAATAGGAACAACAAACTATAATCCCAGCCAGTCTCTTGACTAGGTTTACACAAATTCTGACAGTAAAGTCCTAGTAGAAGTATAGCTAATTTGTCTCCCAGTCTTTCTATATATTAATTCAATATCAATTGTTCTATTCAACATGATCTACTTTCAACAAAACAATTCCATGCAGATAAGAAAAAATGAAATAGTACTTATAATAATGGATATCAAGGTAATTTATATTAACAAAGCAATGGATGGCTTAAACAACCAATTGCAGTGAACAGAGGAAAGTTATTGAGCAGGAGGAGTGATAAAATAGAAGAAAACATAGAGAATGAAGACTTGGAAAATATGAATTTGAATTTAAAAGATATAGAGGTTACAATGAGAAGGTTGTATATGTGTAATAACAATTTAATAGAAAACTAATATAGAAAATTAAGCAGAAATGATATTTGAGGAGATGATTTCCAAGAGTTTACCATTAATGAAAAGGGACAGCAATTTTCAGTTTCAGGAACACTAAGGACTCTCTGGCAGAATAAAATAAAAATAAAATAATTTTTCATCCAGACTTTTAATAACAAAATTGAATACAAATGATGAAAAAGTGAAGATATTCTAAAAAAAAAACCCCACACATACAAATACTTTGCTATTTGCAAAGTATTGATGAGTATGATATGCATTGATTTTTAATTGCTCTGTGAAAAAGTACCACAATTTTTCACAAATATATATTTGTATCTCATACTTTGGGTAAGCAGATTAAGCAAGAGTTAACTGGGTCCTCTGCTCAGACCCACAATACTGTAATCAAGGTTTCAGCTGAGTTTTATTATTAACTGGAGGCTTGACTGAGGAAAAATCTGCTCCTTAGCTCATGTATCTCTTTTTTTAATACATTTTTTAAAAGAAACTTTAGATTACATAAATGTTACATGAAAATTTAGGGGATTCCCATATGCATCACTCCCTTCCCCTCCCACACTTTGCCACATTAACAACATCTTTGGTTAGTGTGGTACACTTGTTACAAAAGTTGAACATATATTGAATCATTGTCAGTAACCATAGAATATACTTTACATTACAGTTTACACTCTGTTGCATACAATTTTGTATGTTATAACAGAATATCTAATGGCCTGTTTCTATCATTGCAATGTCATGTAGGACAATTCCAATGTCCCCAAAACGCCTACATATTACCCTCATTTTTTCCCTTTGCTTACACTCAGAACCTCTGGTGGCCACTGCTTCCACATCAATGATCAAAGTCCTTCCATTGCTAGAATAACATCATCTATAGTAGAATAATAGTGAGTCTACTTTAGTCCATTATTCATTTCCCAATCTTGAGGATTTGGGGATGTTGATGCCCACAGACTATAATTGAGAGGGGGCTTAGATCCCATGGGGCAGATGAATGGGACTACCTTGCTTGTAGTTGCAGACTCTCTCTGTTCCTTGGGATGGGCATTGTCCATCATCAACCCATTGTTAATTATCCTGGGAGAGTCAAATGAACTTGAGAGTAGGTGTTGCAACTCTGCTGAGATTCAGGGCCCAGCAGGTACATGGACAGCCCAAAGATTCAAGTCTTTTTGGCATACACTTATCAAGTACTCTTTATTGTTGTAGGACTTAGATTCATGTATTCTTGGTAGTTGTGGAGGGAGGCCATTCTCAGCTCCTAGATGCCATCCACAGTTCCTTCATACATGGACCACAATATGGTTCCTCACTTCTATAAAGCCAGGAAAGGTGCCTCTCTCTAAGAAGGGCTTTCTTATTTTTATGGGCTCTCACCCACAAAGACCATGGAATTCAGGAAAATCTACCTTTTGATTAACTCCAGTCAGGTTTTTTTTTGGATATTCCCTTTACCATATTAACATAACATAATCATAGGAACATATTTAAAGGTCCTGCCTACACTCAAAAGTAGGGAGTTATATAAGGTGTATTTACCAGGTCATATTACATTGGGGCCATCTTAGAAATATGCCTACTACTTACTGAAGGCTGACTTCTCAGTACCATCAATGGAAGATGGAAGAAACTACAATATATTCAAATTGCTGAGGAAAAAATATGTCAATATTTTTTATTTTTTATTTGTCAATAAAAAGAAGTGTATCCTATTTAAAACAATAAGAAAAATAAATGGGCAAAATGAAGATACTTTTCTTAAAAATAAATAAGAGAGTTTACATACAATAAACATTAGTATAAGGAATTCTAAATAATGGATATTGGGAAGAAGGGAAACAATTGCAAAGGAGAGGTCTAAGATGAGAATAAAACTAATAAATAAATTGGTAAAAATATGTACAATTTAAAATAAACATTGACTTCATTAACTAAAAATAAGAATGTCTAACAAGGAGGTTAAGAAAAAAGACATAGCTCAAATAATGGAAAATATGGAGGTGAATATTAAGCATAAAGAATTCAAAGATCTGTGTATTGTAAGAAATATAAAAATACTGATAAAGATATTGATTATATTCTATATTGTATGGTCAAATATGCATGTGAGAAAATCTCTGGAGCAATAAGTAAAATAATAAAAATAAAGTTTCTAACTTCCAAACTAGTTGAGGTAACAAATCAAGAATATAAAATAAGGATGATTCATATTGAAGATTTGTCATTTTTCCAATTGATCCACATATTCAAATATTGAAGGTCACAGATTGATTCTAAATGATATATAGCATGTAGTTGTGCAGTGAAGGGACATGACAGTGTTACAGTGATAATTTTGGGTTGGGTGGTTCGGGTTTTACAGGGGGACAAGGTAGGGAGGATAGGCTGGATGATGGTCCATGGAACTGGGTGGAAGGTTGGGGGAGGGAGTAGGTGAATACTCAGGATTGGTGGATACGTGGTTAAAAGTACAGTATTGGGAATGCTCATTTGGTAGTATGACAAGCATGAATTACTGGCTTAGGGAGTTGGAAGAGGGTATTCTGGCCAGGGCACACCTGGGGCAGGCTTCTAGGAGCATGTGAGTGATCATTTTGGTATAATGTGTTGTATCAGTGCGTAGAGACCCACATAATGAGCAAAAAAAAATAACACCTCGACCAAAAGGGAGAAAAGCTAAAGGTAAACGAGGTTGTATGGCTAAGAGACTTAGTGAGTCAGGAGACAATCCCAGAGGTAGCACTTATGCACATCTCAATAGGATCTCATTGACAGCCAAAGTAGTTACGATCCCAAGTAGCGGAGTCCCTCAGGGATATGGAGACATCCAGACACTATCATTAGGGCAGACAGCTCAGGAATTTGACCCTTTCCCAGTGGACCCTAATCTGATATTTATGCTCCCCAGTGTGACTGAGTTAGACTCAGCAGTGGTTTCGCTATGCATGACTCTTCTGTCCTTCTTTTTGAGCCTATAATTAGTATTAGAGTTGGTAGGTGTACATCCAAGAGACTTAAATCATTGAGCTGTCCATTTGCCAGCTGAGCCCTGAATCTCAACGGAGTTTCAACACCAACTCTCCAGTTTAATGACTCACCCAGGACAACTAATGGGGAGTAGATGATGGACAAACAATATACCAAGGAACCAAAAGTGCTTACAACTGCAAGCAAGAGACTCCTATCCATCAGATGTATGGGATTGAAACTCCCCCCCCCCAATTAATGGTAGAGAGGGCATCACCACCCCAGAGTACTCAGGATTAGGAAATGAACTATGGACTAAAATAAACTTGCTAGTATTTTACTATGTGATTACTTGTGATTCTAACAATGGAAGATTTACAATTGTTGTGGAGGTGATGACCCATGGATGTTCTGGGGTTAGGGAGAGGGAAAAACAGGTTCATAGGGGGCCATTTTTGGGACTTGGGAATCATTTGAATGACATTAAAATGATAGATACAAGCCATTATATATTCGGCCATAACCTACAGAGTTGAATGGGAAAGAGTGTAAACTACAATGTAAACTATAATCATTGCTTAGTGGCAATGCTCCAAAATGTGTTTATCAATTGCAATGAATGTACCACACTAATGAAAGAGGTTGCTAATGTGGGAAAATGTGGGAGGTGTGGGGAGCGGGGCATATGAGAATCCCCTTTATATTCTCTGTAACACTTATATAATCAAAGTATCTTTTAAAAAGGTATAAAAGTTAAAAAACATAAAATGATATGGAAAAAAAACAGGCCAAAAATGACAGAAACATACTTAAAGGTAAAGGATAAGGTAGGTGGCTTGCTATACCAGATTTCAAAATATATTATAAGGCTATAATAATTTTCTCAGTGGAATATGGAGAGATAAAGAGTTAGGCTAATAGAACAGAAAAGTGAACTTAGAAAGTATTATTTCTTATAATGAGATTTTATACATGACAAACTAGTGGGGGATGGGAAGCTATTAAATAAATGCTGATGGGATAATTTATCAACCATAATGAAGAAAGAATTAATTAGATGTGGAAGGAAGATGGTGTCAGTTTAAGAGGGCACTTGCTGACTCGCTTTCTGAGGATGGCAGATTTGGGACAGGGTCCTGCCAGGGGGTCTGTGCTGTGGGCTCACATAGGGAGAGCCTTTGAGGACATCTATCTGGAAGGAGCTCGATATTGCTTGGGAGAGATTCGTGCTGCTAGGTTGTTTCTTCTTTGCTGTGCTTCTTCTTCAGTAATTTCTCATTCTCTTTCTATACTGATTTTGTTCCCCAAGCTATCTCTTTTACTTCCTTCATCTTTCTGCCTTCTGCTTTCTGTTGAGGTTCTTACATACCACCTTTTTTATTACCCCACAACTTAAGGGTGTCAATTTCTATTCCATCTATTCTGTTTTCATCTTTTTAAATTAATATTACACTTTTCCTTTCAGCCCTTTCTTTAAATGTTCTCTCCCTCCCAACATTCTAGCCTTCTAAATCATTATATATATATTCCTCTTTTTGTTTTCCCAGTCCATTGTAGGTACTCCACTTTTTTTCCCATTACTCTACACTGCCTACATGAGTTAAATATTCACTTCAGTAAGTCGTATATAGCCCCTCTTCTAACTTTTATCAATATTGCTTTTACCCTTCATCCTTTCTCACATCCTTCAATTCCTCTGGCACTAATCTTTTGCCTTCAAAGGAACATAGAAAGGAGCAAGGAAATAAAATAAGAAGAAAAAGTGTAAAAGAGAAAACTTAACACACATACAGAATTACCAGCTAAATAAAACCCTAGAACAGAGAAAGAAGATAATCAACTGAATAAACCAATCAAGATAAAATGAAGACTAGAGGGCAAAATAAAATTACAAACCATACTGGACCAGTACAATGAACAAACTAAAAACCAGGAAGAGACGCAGAACATCGAACAGCTAATCAAAGATTTCCAAACAAATATCATGTACCAACTTAATGAAGTGAAGGAAGAGAATAAGAATATTAAGAAGACACTGGGAGAACATACTGAACAAATTGTAAACATACATAGAAAGATAACAGTTATGATGGTAATCAATGGCAAAATCCAAGAAATCAAAAAGACGCTGGATTCACATAACAGCAGATTTGAACAGGCAGAAGAAAGAATTAGTGATGTGGAAGACAATACAACTGAAATCAAATAGATAGTAGAACAGATAGTTAGAAAGATAGAAAAAATCCATCAGGGGATCAGGAATTTAACCGACAACACAAAACACAAAAACATATGCATTATGGACATCCCAGAAGGAGAAGAGAAGGGAAAGGGAACAGAAGGAGTGTTGAAGGAAATAATGGCTGAAAACTTCCCAACCCTATTGAGAAAGATGGATGTGCAGATCCAGGAAACACAGCACACCCCAAACAGTATAAATCTCAACAGGCAAACTGCAAGATATATACTTGTCAAAATGTCCAATGCTCAAGACAAAGAGAAAATACTCAAGGCAGCCAGAGAAAACAGAAATATCACATACAAGGGGAGCACAATAAGATTAAATGCTGATTTCTCATTGAAAACCATGGAGGCAAGAAGACAGTGGTATGACTTAGGCAAAGTATTAAAAGGAAAAAACTTCCAGTCACGAATTCTCTATCCAGCAAAAACTGCATTCAAAAATGACGGAAAGTTCAAAATATTCACAGATAAACAGAAATTGAGAGAGTATGCCAATGAGAAACCTACACTTCAAGAAATACTAACGGAAGTTCTACAAGTTGAAAGGAAAAAACAAGGGAGAGAGAGTTGGAGAAGAGTTTAAAAACAACTAAAAAGATAAAAACAGAAACAAAACAACACATGACATGCATTAACACAAAGAAAATATGGCTGAAGTAAGAAATTCATTGTGAGTAATAACACTGAATGTTAATGGAATAAATTCACCACTCAAGAGACACAGATTGGCAAAATGGTTAAGGAAATATGATCCATCTATATGCTGTCTACAAGAAACCCACCTTTGACCCAGGGATTCAAGAAGGCTGAAAGTGAATGGCTGGAAAACAATTTTACAAGCTAACAATAGCCAAAAAAGGGCAGGAGTAGCTATTCTAATATCAGACAAAATAGACTTTAAATGCAAAACTATTGTAAAAGACAAAGATGGACACTAATTATTAGTAAAAGGGGTAGTCACTCAAGAAGAGAGAACATTCATAAACATTTATGCACCTAATCGGGGTGCCTCAAAATACATGAGGCAAACTCTGGAAAAACTAAGTGGAGAAATAAATGCCTCTACGATTACAGTGGGGAACATTAATACACCTTTATCATCATTAGACAGAACATCTAGACAGAGAGTAAATAAAGAAACAAAGACACTGAATGATACATTAGAGGACCTGGTCTTAATAGACATATACAGAACACTACACCCAAATACAGCAGGATTTGAATTCTCCTCGAATGTACATGGATTATACTCTAACATAGACCACATGCTAGGCCATAGAACAACTCTCAATGAATTCAGAAAGATTGAGATTATACAAAGTAATTTCTCTGACTACAATGGAATGAAATTGGAAATCACTAAGGGCAAGAGAAACAGATTAGGGACAAAGATATGGAAGTTAAACAACACATTCTTAGACAAACAGTGGGTCAAGGAGGAAATCTCAAAATTAATCACTAACTACCTTGAAACTAATGAAAATGACAACACAACATATCAAAACCTATGGGATGCAACAAAAGCTGTCCTGAGAGGGAAATTCATAGCCATAAATACACATATTAAAAAAAAAGAAGGAGCTAAAATTGAAGATCTAACTGCACACTTGGAGGAATTGGCAAAACAACAACAAACTAAACTGAAAGGAAGTAGAAAGAAGGAAATAACAAAGATTAGAGCAGAACTAAGTGAAATAGAGAATAAGAAAGCACTGGAAAAAATAAACAAAACCAAAAGCTGGTTCCTCGAGAAGATCAATTAAATTGAGAAACTCTTAACCAGACTAACAAAGAAAAAGAGAGAAGAGGTGCACATACACAAAATAAGGAATGAGTAAGGGGATATCACTATTGACCCCACAGAAATAAAGAGTATCATAAGAGGATACTTTGAAAAATTATATGCCAACAAGAGTGATAATTTAGAGGAAATGGACATTTCTATAAACTCACAAACAGCCTACATTGATGAAAGAAGAAATTGATGAACTCAAAAGTTCAATTAAAAGTAAAGAGATAGACTCAGTCATCAAACATCTCCCAACTAAGAAGAGCCCAGGACCAGATGGCTTCACAGCTGAATTCTACCAAACATTCCAGAAAGAGCTAACTCCAATTCTGCTTAAGCTCTTCCAAAACATAGAAGTAGAAGGAATATTGCCTAACTCATTCTATGATGCCCATATTACCCTAATACCAAAACCAAACAAAGACACCACAAGAAAGGGAAATTACAGACCAATTACTCTAATGAACCTAGATGCTAAAATCCTCAACAAAATACTTGCTAATAGCATTCAACAACATATCAAAAGGATTATACACCATGACCAAGTGGGTTTCAACCGGGGTATGCAAGGATGGCTCAGTATAAGGAAATCAATCAATGTAATACGTCACATGAACAGATTGAAAGAAAAAAATCACATGATCATCTCTATAGATGCAGAAAAACCATTCAACCAAATACAGCACTCTTTCCTCATAAAAAAACCACAAAAGATAGAAATAGACAGAAACTTTCTGAATATGATAAAGGGTATATATGAAACCCCCCAAAAAAAATATCATCTTCAATGGTGAAATTCTAAAAGCCTTCCGTCTGAGATCAGGAACAAGACAAGGATGCCCACTATCACCACTCCTATTTAACATTGTCTTTGAAGTACTTACTCAAGCCCTGAGGTGAGAAAAAGATATAAAAGATATCCATATTGGAAAAGAAGGAGAAAAAATTTCATTATTTGCAGACAACATTATCCTATACCTAGAAACCCCTGAGAAATCTACAACAAAGCTTCTAGAACTTATAAAGGAGTTCAGTAATGTAGCAGGCTATAAGATCAATGCTCAAAAATCATTACCATTTCTGTACACAAATAACTAGCAATCTGAGGAGGAAATCAAGAAAAATATACCATTTATAATAGTAACTAAAATGATTCAAATACCTAGGAATAAATTTAACTAAAGATGTGAAGGACTTATATACAGAAAACAACACAACACTGTTAAAGGAAATCAAAGAAGAATTAAATAAATGGAAGGATATTCCCTGTTCATGGATAGGAAGACTAAACATCATCAAGATGTCTATCCTACCCAAACTAATCTACAGATTTAATGCAATCTCAATAAAAATCAACACTATTTTTTAAGGAACTGGAAAAACTAACTACAAAATATAATTGGAAAGGTAAGAGGCTCTGAATTGCCAAAGACATATTGAAAAAGAAAAATGAAGTTGGAGGTATCACATTACCTGACTTTAAAACATACTGAAAAACTACAGTGCTCAAAACTGCATGGTATTGGCACAAGGATAGACATACTGACCAATGGAACCTAATTGAGAGTTGTGATATAGATCCTCGCATATACAGTCATCTGATATTTGACAAGGCCACCAAGCCCACTCTTTTGGGAGAGAATGGTCTCTTTAACAAGTTGTGCTTGGAAAACTGGATATCCATATCCAAAAGGATGAGAGAGGAATACCATCTCACACCTTATATAAAAATCAATTCAAGGTAGATCAAACATCTAAATATAAGAGCCAAAACCATAAAGCCCTTGGAAGATAATGTAGGGAAGCATCTACAGGACCTTGTAATAGGAAATGGTTTCATGAACTTCACACCCAAAGCACGAGCAGCAAGAGAAAAAGTAGATACATGGGATCTCCTCAAAATGGAAAACTTCAGCACCTCAAAGGACATTATTTTTTTTAACTTTATTTTGTACATTTAATAATTGAAAATATAAACAATTAAAAACTAAAAAGTAAACACAGATGAATAAATATATACATTTCTCAATTAAATGTAATGGATACATATAATTTTTTTTTCTTTTTTGAATCAAACAATATATTACAAAATATATTTGGTTCATAGTAATGCATTCATACAGTATTTGTCCTTTTGTGTCTGGCTTGCTTCACTCAACATAATGTCCTCCAGGTTCATCCATGTTGCCATATGCTTTATGACTTCATTTCTTCGTACAGATGCATAATATTCCATCGTGTGAATAGACCACAGTTTGTTTATCTATTCATCTGTTGATGGACACCTGGGTTGTTTCCAACTTTTGGCAATGGTGAATAATGTGGCTATGAACATCGGTGTGCAGATGTCTGTTCGTGTCACTGCTCTCAGTTCTTCTGGGTATATACCCAGTAGTGGTATTGCAGGGTCACATGGCAAGTCTATATTCAACTTCTTTAGGAACTGCCAAACAGTCCTCCATAGTGGCTGTACCATTCTGCATTCCCACCAACAGTGAAGAAGTGTTCCTATCTCTCCACATCCTCTCCAACACTTGTAGTTCTCTGTCTTTTTAATAGTGGCCATTCTGATAGGTGTGAAATGATATCTCATTGTAGTTTTGACTTGCTTTTCCCTAATCATGAGTGATGTTGAGCATTTCTTCATGTGTTTTTTTGCGATTTGTATTTCTTCTTCGAAGAAATGTCTATACAAGTCTTTTGCCCATTTTTTAATTGGGTCATTTGTCTTTTAATTGTTGAGTTGTAACATCTCTTTATATATCCTGGATATTAAACACTTATCAGATATGTGATTTCCAAATATTTTTTTCCCATTGAGTTGGCTGCCTTTTCACCCTTCTGACAAAGTCCTGTGAGGTGCAAAAGTGTTTAATTTTGAGGAGGTCCCATTTATCTACTTTTTCTTTTGTTACATGTGCTTTGGGTGTAAGGTCCAAGAAACCACCACTTATTACAAGGTCTTGAAGATGTTTCCCTACATTTTTTTTCTAGTAGTTTTATGTTCCTGGCTTTTCTATTTAGATATTTGATCCATTTTGAGTTGATTTTTGTATAGGGGGTGAGATAGGGGTCCTCTTTCATTCTTTTGGTTATAGATATCAAAAGACATTATTAAGAAAATAAGAAGGCAGCCTACTCAATGGGAGAAAATATTTGGCAACCATTTATCTGATAAGAGCCTAATATCCTGCATATATAAAGAAATCCTACACCTCGAAAATATAAAGACAAACCACCCATGTAAAAAACAGACAAGTGATCTGAAAACACACTTCTCCAAGGAAGAAATACAAAGGGCTAAAAAGCACATGAAAAAACCTCAACATCGCTAGCCATTAGGGAAATGCAAATCAAAACTACAATGAGATACCATCTTACACCTATCAGAAGGACAGCTATTAAAAAAACATCAGACTCTAAGTGTTGGAGAGGATGTGGAGGAATAGGAACCCTCATCCACTGCTGGTGGGATTGTGGAATGGCCCAGCCACTGTGGAGGACAGTTTGGCTGCTCCTCAGAAAACTAAAAATAGATCTTCCATATTATCCAGCAATTCCACTGCTGGGTATATACCCAGAAGAACTGAAAGCAAAGACACGAACAGATATATGCACACCAACGTTCATAGCGGCATTGTTCACATTTGCCAAAAGTTGGAATCAGCCCTGGTGCCCATCAACAGATGAATGGATAAACAAAATGTGGTACATACATACAGTGGAATATTCCTCAGCTGTAAGAAGGAATAAAGTGCTAACACACAGAATAACATGGATGAATCTTGAAGACCGTATGTTGAGTGAAACAAACCAGGCATTGAAAGATGAACAATATATGACCTCACTGATTTGAACTGAGGAAAGTGGGCAGTCCCTCAGAACCTTTGTCTGAAAGATAGGTTAACAAGGGAGAGAAAGAGAAGAGTAGGTTGTGAGCCATCACTCATATGGACATAATCTATGGTAAAGTGATAGAGTATAGTTGCATATTGAAGGATTGGAAAGGTGGGTAGTGATATTACTGGGTTTGGTGGTGCAGGGTCGACAGGTAGGTAGATTAGGAAGGGTGCGATAGAATACCCAGGATACGGGGGGGGAGAGATGGGAGGGAGACTAGGTGCAAAATAGGGGAGGATAATCAACTTGTCAAGACCTCTTGTTGCATGTAACTATGAATCTTGTCATTAGTGAGTCAATACAGGGGAGTGTTGTGTGCCCCAGGGGGATGGGGAGGAAAGAACAGAAAAGATCAAACAGGGGGTATTTAGTGGTCAGAGGAAATGATTTTCATTACCTTACAGTAATGGACACAGGACATGGTAAATATCATCAAAAATTAACCGTCTAAATTGTAAACTATACTGTAAACCATTGACACAGTTTAGTAGCTATGTTTCACTATCTGTATAACAGTTATAACAATGCTAACATCCACATAAAAAAGGTTTGAATATGGGGTGAGGAAAGGGGAAAGAGGTTGGTTATATGAGAGTCTCAAGTATTCTGTGTGTGACTTTGCTGTGACCTAAAACTTCTTTGAAAATTAAATGAAAATTTGGGAGACACTGGGGAGTGAGAGGGGGAAGGTGCCACAGTACAGACTGGACAGCTGATAATGCAGTGATAAAAGGAAAAAATAATATTATTTTATTTTATTTTATTTTATTTTGAAATGCTTTTTTTCCCCATTTTTTGAATGTCCCAATACTTTAATTTTATTTTAATTTTAGGGTTTTTTTCTGAGTTTCCATATATTTTATCTCTTACATTTAAGCTTATCATTATTAGTTCATTTTCCTACTAATTGTATTTGGCTATTATATGGGCTTCATATCCAAAGAAGATTTAGATCACAAAGGGTTACCACGGGGGCAGTAGGGGATCATTGTTGGGGGGTGTCTGGGATGGGGGTTTCATGGGAGGAAGTTCACCTGAGTATACATGAAAGATATATAAAAGTGTTCAAAAGATCAAGGGGTGGGGCACAGTCACAGTGGGCAGACAATCACCCAATAAATGAGGGAATACTGAATTCCCAGCCAGGAGAGCTCTCCCACATTCTCCAAGGGAGCAGAAACAGTCCCCCGAGTGCAGGGGCCGTGTCTGGCAAAGGAGGATGGTCACTGATGGGTTCTAGTTATTGATGACTAGCCTTACGAGTCTTTGCTCTTGTAATTGAAACTTAGCCTACTGTTATGGGGTGCCTAAGGGTTGCCACCTGAGAGCCTCCTTGTTGCTCAAAAGTCGCCTCTGTCTAAGGAGAACTCAGCACATGAATGCATTACCTTCCCCACAATGTGGGAAATGACTCCTGGGGATGAGCCTCCCTGGCAATAAGGGATTAATACCAAGTACCAACGGGCAAAATGACTGGAAAAAGACCTTGAATAAAAGGGGGAAAAGGTAAAGACAAATGAGTTCATGTGGCTAAGAGACTTCAAAGAGAGTCCGGAAGTCATCCCAGAGGTAATGGTTACCACACTTCAGTAAGATCTCATAGAACACCAAAGTGGATATCACCCCACACAGATGGTCTCCTGAGGCCTCTGGAGACACCGAGGTCCTATATAGGGGGAACAGCTCCAGAGATTGATGCCCTATCAGTGGGCTGTACTTTGGATCCTGTGCTCCTGAGAGTGACAGAGTTGGGCTCAAATAAGTCTTCCCTGCCCATGGTCAATCAGACTCTTCTATTCAAACCTATATGTGATGCTGGAGTTTGTAGGTGTACTTCCAGAGACTGGATCCTTGGGCCTGCCCATGTGCCAGCTGAGAATCTCGGTGGAGCTACAACACCAACTCTACCGCTCAATAGACTCACCCAAGTCACCTGGTGAGGAGACGATGATAGACAATGGCCATCGCAGGGAATGGAGAGAGCATGCAGCAGCAGGCAGGATAATCCCTCCATCATATCCATGGGATATGGACCCACTCACTTGGAGGTGGAGTGGACATCACCATCCCAAACTCCTCAGGATTGGGGGAAGAGCTATGGACTAGAGTGGACTTAATGATATTATGTAGTAGATATATTGTGATTCAAGCAATGAAAGGATTTACAAAAGTGAGTTGGAGCCTGTGGCCACTGGACACTTTTGGGGCAGGGAAGGGAAAAGCAGTTGTAATACAGGGGCTTTTTCAGGACTTGGGAATTATCCTGAGTGACATTACCACGATAGATATAGGCCATTTTACATCAGCATATACCATGCAGGACTGTGTGGGAGAGAGTGTGGTATACAATGTGAACTATGGTCATGCTTAGTGGCAAAGCCCCAGGATGTGTATATCTATTACAGGTGATGTGCCACACTAACAAAAGATGTTTATGTGGGATGTTATGGGAGGTGTGGGAGGTGGGGAACATGCGAATCCCTGTAATTTTTGTATAACATTTATGTAATCTAACCATATTTTAAAATTTATTTAAAAAGTACCACACAAATACAAAGTATCAACAATAGCAGAATATATGTGAACATTGTACTGTTCCATGAATTATCTGTAATCCTGTAATGTTTCTAATGTAAAAATAATATTTCAAAATGTTATATTGACAGAAAAAATATACTGCTTTTTTTAAAAAAGGTGCTATCATCAATGGTAAATGTTTCACACATTGGGGAGGTTGGTGGTGGGGTTGTATAGGGAAATCTTGTATTTTATGCCTGACTGTTCTGCAAATCAACAACTTCTCTAATAAAAATTTTAATTAAAAAAAAAACAGTTAATTATGTACTTTCCTTACACAAGGCACAGAGAACTACTATGGAAGAACAAGGGTGAAGGTAATGATAAAGTTTGTCCTTTAAGTTAGGTAAAAATATAATCTATAAATTAATAGAAATAGAAATTGTAACTTCATTAACTGAAAAATAATTTATTAACTCAACAAAAATTTTTAAAAGGTAATAAAGGAATATGCAGGGAATAATTTGGAATAAATAAATCCAAATACATCAGTGAGTATGACCATAGTTGACATCAGCCCTCCTCCTATTAACCTGTACTCTAGGTTTTAGTGCTATGCTTTTATTCTTCATATTTAGTTCACATTGAGACCATGCAATATTTGTCCTTTATTGTCTGCCTTAGCTCACTTATCATAATATCTTCAAGGTACATCCATGTTGTCATTTGTGCCCCAATTTCATTTCTTCTGACTGAAGCATGGTATTCCATCATATGTATATACCATGTTTTGCTTATCCATTCACTAGTTGATGGACACTTTGGTTGTTTCCATCTTTTGGCAATTGTGAATAATGCCATTATGACCATAGGTGTGCAGATGTCTCTTATTGTCATAGTTTTAAGTACTCCTGGATATATTCTTAGAAGAGGAATTGCAGGATCCTATGGCAGATCTATAGTTAGCTTTCTGAGGAATACCCAAATTGTCTTCCACACAGGTTGCACCATTTTAAAATCCCAACAACAGTGAAGGAGTATTCTTATTTCTCCACATACACTCCAGCATTCATTGTTTCCTGTTTTTGTTTTTGTTTTAATAATGGCCATTCTATGTGGTGTGAGATGATATTGTTTTGATTTGCATTTCCCTATTACATAGTGAAATGGAATATTTTTTTCATGTGCTTTTTGGCTGTTTGCATTTCCTCTTTGAAGAAATGTCTATTTAAATCTTTTGACCATTTTTAAAATTTTATTGCTTGTTCTTTTATTGTTGAGTTGTATTATCTGTTTATATAAAATGGGAATCAAACCCTTAGCAGATATATGGTTTCCAAATGTTTTCTCCCTTTGAGTGTGCTGCCTTTTCAACTTCTTAATGCATTTCTTTGACTCTCAAAAGTGTTTAAGTTTGATGAGGTTCCATTTATCCATATTTTCCTTCAGTGCTTGTGCTTTAAGTGTAAGGTTTGAGAATGCACCACCAACCACCCAGTCATGAAGATGTTTTCCCACATTTTCTTCCTGGAGCTTTGTTTTTGGTTATTTGTTCTTTGATCCATTTTGAGTTAATTTTTGTATAAGGTGTGAGATAAGTTTCTCTTTCTTTCTACTTGCTATGGATATCCAGTTCTTACACCATCATTTGTTGAATAGATGGTTCTGCCCCAGCTGGGTGGATTTGACAGGCTTGTCAAATATCTCTTGACCATAGATGTGAGGATAGGTTTCTGAACCATCAATTCAGATCTATTGGTCTGCGTGTCTATCTTTATGCAAATACCATGCTGTTTTTACCACTGTAACTAGGTAATATGATTTAAAGTATGGAAAGAAGATTCCTCCAAATTCACTTTTCCTTTATAAGGGGTTTCTGGCATTTGGGTCTTATTTTTCCTAATAATTGTGTTTTCCATTTATTTAAAAATACTGGTGGAATTTTTATTGTGATTGCTTTGAATCTGTATATCAATTTGCATAGAATTGACATCTTAACGATATTTAGTCTTCCAATCTATGAGCATGGAATGTTCTTCCAATTATTTAGGTCCTTTTAAAATTTCTTTTATCAATGCATTTTAGTTTTCTGAATACAAGTGCTTTATATCCTTGGTTAAGTTTATTCCTAAATAATTGATTATTATTCAGTATTGTAAATGGAATTTTTCCCAGACATCCTCCTCAGATTGTGCATTACTAGTGTATAGAAACACCACTGATTTTTGCATTTTAATCTTGTATCCTGACACTCTACTGAAATCATTTATTAGCTCTTGCATCTTTTGTGTAGATTTCCAGGTCTTTCTACTATAGTTTCATATCATCTGTGAATAGCGAAAAGTTTTCTTTTTCCTTTCTGGTTTGGATGCCTTTTATTTCTTATTCTTGCCTGATTGCTCAAGCTAGAACCTCTAGCACTATATTGAACCACAGTGATGAGAGTTGGGATCTTTATCTTTTTTCTGATTTCAATGGGAAAACTTTCAGTTTTTCTCAATTGAGTACAATGTTAGCTGTTGGTTTTTCAATTATGGCCTTTATCATGTTAAGAAATTTCCTTCAAATCCTGTCTTTTCTAGTATTTTTATGAAGAAAGGATGCTGTATTTTGTCTAATGGTTTTCCTGCATCAATCAATAGGATCATGTGATTTTCCTTCTTTGATTTATTAATGTAGTGTATTATGCTGATTTATTTTCTTGTATTGAACCAACCATGCATGCTTGGTGTAAAACACACTTGATCATGATGAATAATTATTTTAATGTGTTATTGGATTCTATTAACAAGTATTTTGTTGAGGATTTTTGCATCCATATTCATTAGGGAAATAGGTCTGTAATTTTCTTTTACTGTATTATCTATCTGGATTTGGGATTAGGGTGATATTGGCTTCAAAGAATGAACTTGTTAGTGTTCCTTTTTGTTCAGTTTTTTGGAAGAGCTTGAGTAAGATTTGTATTAAATCTTCTTTGAGTATTTGGTAGACCTCACCTGTGAACCCATCTGATCCTGGGGTTTTCATTTTGGGAAGTTGTTTGATGACTTTCTCAATCTCTTTACCAGTGATTGGTTTGTTGAGGACTTCTATTTCTTCTAGTGTCAGTATTGGTTATTCATACATTCCAAGGAATTTTTCCATTCCATCTACATTGTTTATTTTGTCCATGTATAGTTGTTCATAGTATCCTCTTATGATATAATTTATTTTTTTGGAGTCAGTAGTAATGTCCCAACTTAATTTTTTATTTCATTTATTTGAATCTCCTTTCAATAATTGACAGTCTAGTTAAGGGTTTGTAAATTTTGTTAATCTTCTTGAAGAATCAACTTTTCGTTTTGTTTATTCTCTCTATTGGTTTTTGTTCTCAATTTCATTTATTTCTGCTCTGATTTTTCTTATTTCATTCCTTCTACTTGCTTTGGGGTTAGTTTCCAGTTCTTTTTATATTTCCTCCAGCTGTACAGTTATGTCATTAGTTTTAGATCTTTTTTTTTTTTTTAATATAAGCTTTGAGGGCTATAAATTTCCCTGTCAGCACTGCTTTTGCTGCGTTCCATAGGTTCTGGTATGTTGTGCTCTCCTTGCCATTCATCTCAAGATATTTATTGATTTCTCCAAAATTTCTTCTTTGACCCACTGATTGTTTAAGAGTTTTATTTTATCTCCATATATTTGTGAATTTTCCATTTTATTGCCTCTTTTTTATTTCCAACCTTATTCCATTATGATCTAAGAAAGTGTTTTGTATAATTTTGATCTTGATTAATTTATTGAGATCTGTTTTGTGACCCAACATATAGTTTATCCTAGAGAAAGGTCTATGAGCATTTGAAAAGAATGTATAACCTGCTGTTTTGGGGTGCAATATTCTGTATATGCTTATTAGGTTTAGTCTATTTATCAAATTCATGCTTTCTGTTTCTCTTTTGATCCTCTGCCCAGATATTCTAACCAACATTGAGAGTGGTGTAATGAAGTTTCCAACTATTATTGTAGAGATATCTATATCTCCCTTCAATTTTGCCAGTGTTTGCCTCATGTAATTTGGGGCATCCTGGTTAGGTGCATATACATTTATGATTGTTATGTTTTTCCTAGTTAATTGACACTTTTATTAATATATAATGTTCTTCCTTGTCTCTAATAACAGTTTTGTTTTTTTTAAGTTTATTTCATTTGATATCAGTATAGCTACTCCAGGTTTTTTCTTTTTTTCTTTTTTTTTTTTTCTTTTGGTTACCACAAACTTGGAATATCTTTTTCCATCCTTTCAATTTGAATCTATTGTTATCCTTGGGACTGAGATGAGTCTTATAAACAGCATATATATGGCTCATATTTTCTTATCTATTCCATCAGTCTTTGTCTTCTGATTGGGGAGTTTAATCCATTAATATTTAATGTTATTACTTCAAAGGCAGTTCTTATTTCACTCATTTTGATCTTTGGGTTTTAACTGTCGTATTTTATTTTCACTATTTTTTGACACTTTTAGTTACTTTTACTGATATAATCTTCATTTCTGGACTCTCTTCCAAGCCTCTCTCTTGACTCTTCATTTTTTAAAAAAAAAACAGTAAGTTTAATCAGGTATAATAATATATTACTTATAATAGTTTTAAGAAACATACTATCCTTTCATATCTTGGGTGAAATTCTGATTACCAAAACTAAAATAGCATGTTTCCTATATATAATGTATAATCACACTTTCTTCAAGCATCATTTTTCTAATACTGATTTTAAATATTGATAGAATTTTATTTTCAAAAATTAGAGAGGGAAATATATCAAACTTAAGATTATATAACATTTATTTATTTATTTTTTTGCTTACAAAAATGTTATTTATATATATATATATACATATATTTTAAGAGGTGCTTAGATTACCTAAAATATTACA
>JAKSZT010054507.1:376222-435363 GCA_026826555.1 Tolypeutes matacus
GTGTAAGTTCATTGAGGTTGGTGGGCCACACTGTGGGAGATGTTTGTATATAACATTTAAATACAAATGAAAAATCTAACTTCAGATATACAAAAATTGAGAAAAGCTTAATACCACAGAATATTTATAAAACTTAAATAAATAAGGTCTACTTTATCAAAAGCAAATAGAAACCAAGAACAACATAATATAAGATACATAAAATAATGAAGAACAAGAACACCTGGTAAAGTTAAAGCTATCTCAATGATTGCTTATTTTATATTATGATGTATAAAATATTTACTTTTTTTTTGTCTTCCTTACAAAAATGTTACAATACTTAAAAATGTTTAAAACCTAAAAGTTACAAAATCATTGCACAAAAATTGGGTAAGTATAAAAATATTATTTTTTTTGTTTGTTTAAGATGAAAGACTAGACATTGATATTTTACTTTGTTCAGAACATAAAATGTAATTGTAACATGTTTTCAAATATAAGGTTAAACATATTTAAAGCTCTAAATCAGGTAAAAGTAAAATAGCCTAAAATAAATTTCAAAAAATGATCAAAGTGTTGAGAAATCACAATATTTTTATGTGGGAAATTAATATTTTCCTTACTATTTATTTTCTATAATATTTTATTCAATTACAACATGTATTTAGTAATATGTAAATGATCTCTGATATTTATCTTGATGAATTTTTACTAGTGAAAACACTGTGCCACCAACACCCTAGATAAATTGCCTGAATGTCAGAAGATGGCATTTTCAAATCAACTCTCTGGCACATACATATGCAAGGATAACATATTTTCACACATTTAGTTCCAAAATCAGGTTTGCCTAAGTTTTAGAAATAGATACATGTTTTAGAATTAGATGAATGGAATATATATGCTTCTGTTCTGCCTTTTTGTGATTAATATTATGCCTATAGAATTCATCCATGTTGTTGTACATAGCAGTATTTTAGTGATTTTTTATCTTTCTAATTATACTTTATTTCATGAATATGCCACAATATATTTAGGTATTCTACTGTTGATGAATTTCCTCTTGTTTCTGTAGTGTTTTTAATAGTCCTACTCTGAATATTTTTGTACATGACTCTTAGTGTAATTAGAACATGCATATGTTGCAGATTAACTTATTTTGAGCAAATATTTGATCATCCCGTGGGAAGAAAACATATCTCAGCACCATTGATTTTAGGCAACCCATTTGACTTGTTCTGGCCAAAGAGATTATTATTACACAGAATGAAAACAAGAATGTGACCGTTTGAAGTTGTTTTTTTTAATCCCAGAAATGATCATATTCTTAAACTAATCATTTCCTGTGGGTGTGGGTACCTTAGATTGCATTAGATACAGTTAAAGGATATTTTTATTAGATCCCTTGATTAAATACTTTAGGGCCTTTAATTGGATTATACCAGTGAGGGTTAACACAGGGAAAGTCTCCACTTTCTTGCCGGAGACATATATAAACTGAGATCAGGAAATAGAAACACATAGAGAAAGACAGTGGCCATTTTGTCCCTGCCATGTGAGAGAGAGGACTTCAGGAACTGCAGCGATTGGCCACCCTCTTGCCTTGTCCATGGCAGGGCTCCAGGAACTGCCATCAGGTGACCTTTGCTGACAAAGTATCTCTGAAGGGGCAGTGATTTGGACATTTCACGAGAACAGCCTCAGAACTGTAAGCTTTTAACCCAAATAAATTCTCTTTACAAAAGCAAACACATTTCTGCTATATTGCATTGGCAGCCTTTGGAAAATTAATACAGATATTGGTACCAGGAGAATGGAGGGTGCTGCAAATAAGAATACCACAAATATTTTGTAAATGGGTAAAGGGAAGATTTTGGAGGAACTGTGAAATGCTTGATTGAAAAGGCCTACATTTTTTGTGTGTGTGTGTGTCCTCTTTTCTATTTTTTTTTAAGATGCTTAGATTACATAAATGTTACACAAAAATTACAGGGATTTCCATGTTCCCCACCTCCTACTCCTCCCATAACATCCAACATAAACATCTTTCATTAGTGTGGCACATCACCTGCAATGGATATACACATCCAGGGGCTTTGCCAATAAGCATGTACCATAGTTCACATTGGTACATGTGAAAGAGACCAATATCTCACCCACACAGTTCTGCATGTTATATGCTGATGTAAAATGCCCTATATCTGTCATAATATTACTCAGGATAATTCCTAAGTCCTGAAAAAGCCCCTCCCCTATATTACAACTTCTTTTCCTTTTCCTGCCACGAAAGCATCCAGTGGCCACTGGCTCCACCTAACTGTTGTATTTTCTTCCATTGCTTGAATCACATTATGTCTACAACAGAATACCATTAAGTCCACTCTATGCTATAGCCCTTCCCCCAATCCTGAGGAGTTTGGGATGGTGATTTCCACTTCACCTCCAAATGAGAGGGGGCTTATGTCCCATGGATATAGTGGATGGGATTATCCTGCCTGCAGCTGCAGACTCTCTCCATTCCCTGGGATGGCTGTTGTCCATCTTCGTCTCCTCAGCAGGTGACTTTGGTGAGTCCATTGAGCTGTAGAGTAGGAGTTACAGTTCCACTGAGATTTCAGGCACAGCTGGCACATGGGCAGGCCCAAGGATCCAGTCTCTGAAAGTACACCTACAAACTCCAGCATCACATATAGGTTTGAATAGAAGGGACTGATGATCCATGTGCAGGGAGGACTTATTTGAGTCCAATTCTGTCACTCTCAGGAGCACAGATTCCAAAGTAGAGCACCCTGATAAGGCATGAATCTCTGGAGCTATACCCCCTTATATAGGACTTGGGTGTCTCCAGAGGCCTCAGGAACCCCACTGTGTGGGATGATATCCACTTTGGTGTTCTATGATATCCTACTGAGGTGTGTGTAAGCGTTACCTCTGGGATGACCTCCTGACTCTTTAAAGACTCTTAGCCACATGAACTCATTTGTCTTTACCTTTCCCCCCTTGTATTCCAGGTCTTTTTCCAGTCATATTGCCAGTTGGCACTTGGTATTAATCCCTCGTTGCCAGGGAGGCTCATCCCCAAGAGTCATGTCCCACACTGGGGGGAAGGAAATGCATTCATATGGTGAGTTTGGCTTAGAAAGAGGCCACATTTGAACAACAAGGAGGGTCTCAGGTGGCAACCCTTAGGCACCCCATAACAGTAGGCTAAGTTTCAATTACAAGAGCAAAGACTCGTAAGGCTAGTCATCAATAACAAGAACCCATCAGTGACCATCTTCCTTTGCCAGACACGGCCCCTGCACTCGGGGGACTGTTGCTGCTCCCTTGGATAATGTGGGAGAGCTCTCCCTGGTGGGAATTTAGTATTCCCTCATTTATTGGGTGATTGTCTACCCACTGTGACCGTGCCCACCCCTTGATCATTTGAACAATTTTATAAATCTTTCATGTATATTCAGGTGAACTTCCACCCATGAACCCCCATCCCATACACCCCCCACCAATGATCCTCTCCTGTCCCCTCTGTAACCCTTCTGTGATCCAAAGCTTCCTTGAAGATGAAACCCATATAATAGCCAAATACAATTAATAGGAAAATGAAATAATAAAGATAAGTTTAAATATAAGAGATAAAATACATGGTATCTTATAAAATACTAGAAATAAAATAAAATTAAAGGTTTGGGATATTCAATAAATCGGAAAAAACAAAAAAATATATATTTTTTTTACATTTTTCCTTTTATCACTGCATTATCAGATATCCAGTCTGTACTGTGGCACCTGCCCCCTCTCACTACCCAGGGTCTACTGAATTTTCATTTAATTTTCAAAGAAGTTTTAGGTCAAAGCAAAGTCACACACAAGAACACTAGAAACTCACATATACCCAACCTCCTTCTCCTTTCCTCACCCCATATTAAAACCTTTTTTATGTGAATGGTAGCATTGTTATTACTGTTATACAGATAGTTAAGCATAGCTACTAATCATTGCCAATGGTTTACAGTATAGTAGACAATTTAGATCTTACAGTTTAATAATTTTTGATGATATTTGCCATGTCCTGTGTTCATTTCTGTAAGGTAATGAAAAACATTTCCCATGACCATTAAATACCCCCATTTTGATCTTTTCTGTTCCTTCCTCCCCATCCCCCTGGGGCTCATGACACTCCCCTGTCTTGACTCATTAGATGACAAGATTCATAGTTACATGCAACAAGAGGTCTTGACATGCTGATTATCCTCTCCTATTAGGATCCATCTTTGTACCTAAGAGACAGCCACCTGTCTGTTTCTGGGTGAATCGTTCCTCCCAAAGATGGGGGTCCATCTTCTTCCCCTTCACTGTGTGGGTCTCCACTTCCCAACACAAAACCTTATGATAGGATGAACACGCACACATTCCCCAGAAGCCTACTTCAGATGCACCCCTTCCTGAATTCTCCCCCCAACCTACACCCTAAACCAGTGACACTACCTTGTCATACTACCATAAGAGCATTCCCACTCCTGCACTTTCAACATCATACCCACAAATCCCATGTTCACCTAGTCCCCCTCCGAACTCTCCCCCCAATATCCTTGGTATTCTAACCAGCCCTTCATAATCTATCCACCTGTCAACCCTCCACCACCAAACACAGGAATGTCTCTACCCATCTGTCCTACCTTCAATATGCAACTATACTCTATCAATTTACAATAGATTATGTCCATATGCGTGATGGCTCACAACCTACTCTTCTCTTTCTCTCCCTTGTTAACCTATCTTTCAGACAATGGTTCTAAGAGACGGCTCACTTTCCGCAATTCAAATCACTGAGGTCATATACTGTTCATCCCTCAATGCCTGGCTTGCTTCACTCAACATAAGGTCTTCAAGATTCATCCATGTTATTCTGTGTGTTAGCGCTTTATTCCCTCTTACAGCTGAATATTTCACTGTATGTATGTAGCACATTTTGTTTATCCATTCATCTGTTGATGGGCACTGGGCTGATTCCAACTTTTGGCATTTGTGAACAATGCCGTTATGAATATTGGTGTGCATATATCTGTTCGTGTCTTTGCTTTCAATTCTTCTGGGTATATACCCAGCAGTGGAATCAATGAATCATACAGAAGATCTATTGTTAGTTTTCTGAGGAACCGCCAAACTCTCCTCCACAGTGGCTGGACCATTCCATAATTCCACCAGCAGTGGATTAGGATTCTTAGTTTTCAACATCCTCTCCAACACTTATAGTCTGCTGATTTTTTTAATAGCGGCCATTCTCATGGGTGTAAAATGGTATCTCACTGTAGTTTTGATTTGAATTTCCCTAATATTTAGCGATGTTGAGTATTTTTTCACGTGCTTTTTATCCATTTGTATTTCATCCTTAGCGAAGTATCTTTACAGGTCACTTGTCCATTTTTTAAACGGGTCGTTTGTCTTTTTATTTTTGAGGTGTAGGGTTTCTTTATATATGCAGGATATTAGGCTCCTATCAGATATATGGCTGCCAAATATTTTCTCCCAGTGGGTAGGCTGCCGTTTTATTTTCTTAATAACATAATTTGAGGTGCAGAAGTTTTAAATTTTGAGGTGATCCCATTTATCTATTTTTTTCTCTTGCTACACATGCTTTGGGTGTGAAGTTCATGAAACCATTTCCCATTACAAGATCCTATAGATGCTTCCATACATTATCTTCCAAGGTCTTTATGGTTTTGATTCTTGTATTTAGATCTTTGATCCATCTTCAGTTGATTTTTGTATAAGGTGTGAGATGGTATTCCTCTCTCATTCTTTGGGATATGGATATCCAGCTCTCCAAGCACCACTTGTTAAAGAGGCCCTTCTCTCCCAAATGAGTGGGCTTGGTGGCCTTGTCAAATATCAGATGACTGTATATATGAGGCTCTATATCAGAACTCTCAATTCATTTCCATTGGTCAGTGTGTCTAAACTTGTGCCAATACCATGCAGTTTTGAGCACTGTAGATTTGTAGTATGTTTTAAAGTCAGGTAATGTGAAACCTCTATGTTCATTTTTCTTTTTCAATATGTCTTTGGCAATTCGGGGCCTCTTACATTTCCAAATATATTTTGTATTTAGCTTTTCCAGTTCCTTAAAAAGTACAGTGTTGATTTTTATCTGGATTGCATCAAATCTGTAGATTAGTTTGGGTAGGATAGACATCTTGATGATGTTTAGTCTTCCTATCCATGAACAGGGAATATTCTTCCATTTATTTAATTCTTCTTTGATTTCCTTTACCAGTGTTGCGTAGTTTTCTGTATATAAGGCCTTTACATGTTTAGGTAATTTATTCCTAGGTATTTGATTCTCTTAGTTACTGCTGTAAATGGTATTTTTTTCTTGAATTCCTCATTAAATTGCTCATTATTTGTGTACAGATATGCTACTGATTTTTGAGCATTCATCTTATAGCCTGGTACATTACTGAACTCCATTATAAGTTCTAGAAGCTTTGTTGTAGATATCTCAGGGCTTTCTAGATATAGGATCAGGTCGTCTGCACATAATTAAATTTTTATTTCTTCTTTTCCAATTTGGATGCCTTTTATATCTTTTTCTTGCCTCAGTGCTTGAGCAAGTACTTCAAAGTCAGTGTTAAATAGGAGGGGTGATAGTGGGCACCCTTGTTTTGTTCCCATTCTCAGAGGGAAGGCTTTTAGGATTTCACCCTTGAAGATGATGTTAGCTTTGGGTTTTTCATATATACCCTTTATCATATTCAGAGAGTTTCCTTCTATACCTATCTTTTGCAGTGTTTTCAGCAGAAAAGGCTGCTGTATTTTTTGAATGCTTTTTCTGCGTCTATAGAGATGATAATGTGGTTTTTTTCTTTCAATTTGTTTATGTGGTGTATTACATTGATTGATTTTGTTATTTTGAATCATCCTTGCATACCCGGGATGAAATCCACATGGTCATGGTGTATAATCGTTTTGATATGTGATTGAATGCGATTAGCAAGTATTTTGTTGAGGATTTTAGCATCGAGTTTCATTAGAGAAATTGGTCTGTAATTTTCCTTTCTTGTGGTATCTTTGTTTGGTTTTGGTATTAAGGTAATGTTGGCATCATAGAATGAGTTAGGCAATATTCCTTCTACTTCTATTTTCTTGAAGAGCTTAAGCAGAATTGGAGTTAGCTCTTTCCGGAATGTTTGGTAGAATTCAGCAGTGAAACCATCTGGTCCTGGACTCTTCTTAGTTGGGAGGTTTTTGACGACTGAGTCTATCTCTTTACTTGTAATTGGACTGTTGAGTTCATCAATTTCTTTCATCAATGAAGGCTGTTTGTGAGTTTCTAGAAACTTGTTCATTTCCTCTAAATTATCATTCTTGTTGGCATATAATTTTTCAAGTATCCTCTTATGATACTCTTTATTTCCATGGGTTCTGTAGTGATATCCCCTTGCTCATTCCTTATTTTGTGTATTTGCATCTCTTCTCTCTTTTTCTTTGTTAGTCTGCCTAATGGTTTGTCAATTTTATTGATCTCAAAGAACCAGCTTTTGGTTTTGTTTATTTTTTCTAGTGCTTTCTTATTCTCTATTTCATTTATTTCTGCTCTAATCTTTGTTATTTCCTTCTTTCTACTTACTTTAGGCTTAGTTTGTTGTTGTTTTTCTAATTCTTCTAAGTGTGCAGTTAGGTCTTCAATTTTAGCTCCTTCGTCTTTTTTAATATGTGTATTTATGGCTATGAATTTCCCTCTCAGTACAGCTTTTACTGCATCCCATAGGTTTTGATATGTTGTGTTGTCATTTTCATTAGTTTCAAGGTAGTTAGTGATTACTTTTGAGATTTCCGCCTTGACCCACTGTTTGTCTAAGAATGTGTTGTTTAACTAACTTCCATATCTTTGCATAATCTGATTCTCTGTTCCTTATTGTTTTCCAATTTCATTCCATTGTGTTCAAAGAAATTACTTTGTATAATCTCAAACTTTCTGAATTCATTGAAAATTGTTCTGTGGCCTACCATGTGGTCTATCTTGGAGTAAGATTCATGTGCACTCGAGAAGAATGTAAATCCTGCTGTATTTGGGTGTAGTGTTCTGTATATGTCTATTAAGTCCAGGTCCTCTAATGTATTGTTCAGAGCCTTTGTTTCTTTATTGATTCTCTGTCTAGATGTTCTGTCTAATGATGATAATGGTGTATTAAAATCCCCCACTATAATTGTAGAGGCATTTATTTCTCCACTTAGTTTTTCCAGAGTTTGCCTCATGTATTTTGAGGCACCCCGATTAGGTGCATAAATGTTTATGATTGTTCCCTCTTCTTGAGAGATTACCCCTTTTACTAATATATGCTGTCCATCTTTGTCTCTTACAATAGTTTTGCATTTAATGTCTATTTTGTCTGATATTAGAATAGATACTCCTGCCCTTTTTTGGCTAATGTTTGCTTGTAAAATTGTTTTCCAGCCATTCACTTTCAGCCTCCTTGAATCCCTGGGTTGAAGGTGGGCTTCTTGTAGACAGCATATAGATGGATCATATTTCCTTATCCATTCTGCCAGTCTGTTCCACTTAACTGCTGAATTTAATCCATTAACATTCAGTGTTATTACTCGCAACGAATTTCTTACTTTAGCCATATTTTCTTTGGGTTAATGTATGTCATATGTTGTTTTGTTTTTGTTTATGTCTTTTAGTTGTTTTTAAATTCTCCTCCAACTCTCTTTCCCTTGTTTTTTTTCCTTTCAACTTGTAGAACTTCCTTTAGTATTTCTTGAAGTGCCGGTTTCTTATTGGCATACTCTCTTAATTTCTGTTTATCTGTGTATATTTTGAACTCTCCATCATTTTTGAATGCCAATTGTGCTGGATAGAGAATTCGTGGCTGGAAGTTTTTTCTTTTAGTACTTTGACTAGTCATACCACTGTCTTCTTGCCTCCATGGTTTCAGGTGAGAAATCAGCACTTAATCTTAATTTCCTTCCCTTGTGTTTGATGTTTCTACTCTCTCTTGCTGCCTTGAGTATTTTCTCTTTGTCTTGAGCATTGGACATTTTGACAAGTATATGTCTTGGAGTTGGCCTGTTGGAATTTATACCTTTTGGGGTATGCTGTGCTTCCTGGATATGCACATCCATCTCTCTCAATAGGGTTGGGAAGTTTTCATCCATTATTTCTTTCAGCATTCCTTCTGTTTCCTTTCCCTTCTCTTTCTCTGGGATGCCTACAATGTGTATGTTTGTGCATTTTGTGTTTTTGGTTATATCCCTGAGTCCCTGATGGATTTTTTCTATCTTTTTTATCTATCTATTCTACTATCTGTTTGATTTCAGATGTATTGTCTTCCACATCACTAATTCTTTCTCCTGCATGTTCAAATCTGCTGTTATATGAGTCCAGCATCTTTTTGATTTCTTGAGTTGTGCCATTGATCACCATCATGTCTGTTATCTTTTTATGTATGTTTACAATTTCTTCAGTATGTTCTCCCAATGTCTTTTTAATATCCCTAATCTCTTCCTTCACTTCATTAAGTTGGTCCATGATATTTGTTTGGAAAGCTTTGGTTATTTGTTTGATATTCTGCATCTCTTTCTGGTTTTTAGTTTGTTCTTTGGACTGGCCCATGAATTCCTGTTTCTCAGTGTGGTTTGTAATTTTTTCTTGCCCCCCAATCATCATTTTATCTTGATGGGTTTATTTGGTTGATTAGCTTCTCTCTCTGCTTTAGTGTTTTATTTAGCCAGTGGTTCTGTGTATCTGTTAAATTTTCTCTTTGACACTTTTTCTTACTATTGTATTTCCTTGCTTCTTTCTATGTTCCCTTGAAGGCAAAAAGATTAGGGCCAGCGGAATCAGAAGATGTGAGAAAGGAAGAAGTATAATAGTAATATGGATAGGAGTTAGAAGAAGGACTGTATAATACTTAGTGAAATGAATATTTATCTCATGTGGGCAGTGTAGAGTAATAGGAAAAAAAGTGTAGTCCCTACAATGGACTGGGAAACCAAAGAGAGGAATATATATATATATATAATAATTTAGGAGGCTACAATGATGAGGAGGGGGAGAAAGAGTAAAGAAGGGGCTGAAAGGAAAAAGTTAATATTAATAAGAAAAGAAATAAACAGAATAGATGGAATAGAAATTGACACCTTTCATTTTTGGCTAATGAAAAAAATGTGGTATTTTAGAACCACAACAGAAAGCAGAAGGCAGAAAGATGAAAGAAGGAAAAGAGATAGTTTGGGATACAAAATCAATATAGGCAGGGAATGGGAAATCACTGAAGAAGAAGCACAGCAAAGAAGAGACAAGCTAGCAGCACCTAATTAAAAAAAAAAAAAGAATAAAAGAGGGGGAGGAAAGAGGAAAGAAAAGCAAGAGACAACAAATAAACAGAAAAAAACAAACAACCACACAAGCAAGCAGTCAAACAAATCTAAGGAAGAACAGTGTTCCTTCTTGGGCACTTGTGGAACCTCTCAGCCTGCTTATATTTATCAATCAATTGCCTTGTAAAGTTCCATCTGCAGGTTTTGAGGCAGATTTTAGCTATTCAACTAAATTAAAAAGAAAATTTCATTTTTTATTTTTTAAAGTGACTGTTTTTTGTTTTTTGTTTTTTGTTTTTTTTGTGTGTGAAATAAGGGACCTAAAATATGTCCTCTTCTAGACCACCCCCTTCATTGATGGGACCTTAACTAGGCTCGAGGACACTAATCAAGCACTTACCACTTCCTGGCCTCCCCAGGAGAGCTGAAGCTCTGATGTTAGTCAGTGCAGAAAGAGAAAAATGCTTGACTCTGCCCCCTCTGGAGCCAAGCCTGAGTATCACCGGGCTGTTGGGTAAAACAGGCTTCCTCAGTAGATTCTCCTCTTCCCTCAGCCTGGCACTGTTTCCAGCCAGCTTATCTGCTCCCCAAAGCTATGAGGTGGTCCAGGCAGCCAAATTGTCAGAAAGGAAATCCCTTTCCACCTTCTATTAGAAGCCCCCCACTCTCCGAGAATGTTCCCTCTCACGGGCTTGCTGGCGGGGCGTTGTGGTTTTTCCCTGGGCAACTCGGTAATTCAACTTCCTCAGCAGCTTCACCACTCCTCTCAGCCTGGTTCTGCTTCAAGCCAGCTACTTTGCCCCCCAAAGCTGCAAGGGGTTCCAGACAGCAAAATCCACAGAAAGGAAAACCTTTTCGACCTGCCATGAGAATCCTCCCACTCTCAGAGAACGCTCCCTCTCACCAGTTTGTGGGCAGGAGACACGGGTCAAACCAGCATTTTTCCCTGAGGGTGGGGCTCAGCCATCTGTGTTAACCTCCACGGGCAGGGTTAAAACTCATGAATCTCCACCAAGCAATCCATGCTGCTGAGCTGCCTGCAGACAGATGTCCCAATCCGCTCGCTACTTGGGCCCACAGCACAGACCCCTGGGCAGGACCCTGTCCCCAATCAGCCATCTTCAGAGAGCTAGTCAGTGAGTGCCCTCCTAAACTGATGCCATCTTCCTCAGCCAGAAATTTCATAGTCGACTACATTGTTTTGAAGAGACTTTTGGCAAAATTATGGACGCTAAATATAAATATGATGAGACTTTAGACAGAAATGATGTCTGGAAAGAAGGTGATCATTGTTTTAAAGTTTCAATGTACTTGGCAAAATTAACTCCTGGTGTTAGATGAAAGACAGAATTTAAAAGTGACAGGCTTGTACATTTAGGTGAGGAGATTTCCAAACTAAATGTGGAAAATGCAGCCTAGCTTCTCCTTGCACCTTAGAGTAAAATCTGAGAACTGAATTCCAGTGTACAGAGAAACCAGAAATTGATGGTTTGGGGAATTCTGAGATTCTGGGAAATGAGTCCCCAGAGAATAATGCCCCATGTGAACAATGAACTGAATGTGGAACAAGGCAGCTATTTCCTTGTAAATTGGCACTGGAAATACAGTAATCCAGGAAAGATCTGTGAAAATTCTTACTGGCTGATGAAACTCTAACTCCTGTTTTCTTTCAAATTTCTCCCTATGACAATGCAAACATGTATTTTGTGACTTTCCCTCTTTATATATTGGAAGTAGATAACTTGTCTGAATTTCACAGGTCTAGAACTGGAGGGGAATCTTACTTCAAGATGGAATGCATGCCTATAACTGATTTTGATGTGTTTTTGTTCTTAGCATTGTTACTGAAATGACTAAAGTGTGATGTAATGAATGTATTTTTCACATAGAAAGGACATGTCATTTTAGGATTTAAAGGGTGGAGTGTGACAGTTTGAAGGTTTTGTGTGTGTGTGTGTGAATCCGAGAAAAAAACATTTCTTCTAAGTTATCCATGTAGGTGTGGGGCCTTGTGATTGCATTTAGATTCAGTTGAGACTTCTTGATTAGATGACTTGATTAGCTTACTTTACGGCCTTTGATTGAACTACTTCAGGAAGGCATGACCTAGGTTGGGTCTCTGCCCTCTTGCTGGGTTCTTTTTATAAACTGAGAACTGAAAGCAGAAAAATACAGAGAAAGACAGGTGGCATTTTGACCCTGCCATGTGAAAGAGGAGTCCAAGATTAGCTACAGCTGAGCAAGATGCCAAAAGAAACCCTGAAAAAAAAAAGAAAAGAAAAAAAAAAGAAACCCTGAGAGGCTAAGGGAAATGATGGAGGTTGGAATCAGAAGAGCACAGAGACATGGAAAGAGTCCCCTTAGAAGACAGGCCCACAGAGCAAATCAAAGCTGAAGAGAAAAGCACATGTGATGTGTCTGGTTGCCCACAGCTGAGTTGAGGGGAAAGCAGCCTGAGAAGACAGAGACACAGATGAGGAGATGCCATTTTGCCTTGCCAAGTTGTTCCAGCAGCCATCCTTTGGTGAAATAGCATTTCTGATAGTGCCTTGATTTGGACATTTTCACAGCCTCAGAACTGTACATTTTTACCATAATAAATGCTCATTATGATCAGCTATTAGAGATAGTGCCAAAGAGTTTATATAACCAGCACTGTATGACATTTTCTAGTGTTTCTTTTCCTTACCAATGCTTGGTATTTGCCATATTTTAAAATTTTATACATTTTGAAAGATGTTTAGTGGTCCATGTTTTTTATTTGATGTGCATTCCACATTTTTTATTATGTGGGAAAAAAAGAATGAATGAAACTGTCTTCACTACAGATGACCTGTTGGTCTATGTATAAAATATTGGGGAATATATAAAAAAGCTACCAAAACTGATAAATGAAATAATCAAGTTGCACTATATTAGGTTAATATCTTAAAATCAATTATAATTTTAAAAAACACTTATTTAAAATATAATAAAATATTTTAGAATAAACAATTATTTATGTTCAGTTCAGTAAAAGGTGCTGAGAAAATAAGAAAACAAATAAATGAAGGGAAATAACATGATTATAGGTAGAAAGTCTCAGAATTTCTAAATTGTCAGTTTTACCCTAAATGATCTAAACATTCCAAAGCAAAATCCCAGCAAATAGCAGAAATCTTGTAGAAATTGATAAGCTGATTCTAAAATTGACATTACCATGATGTAGATGGTGAGGACAATGGGAAAGAACCCACAGCTTTGGCTCTTGGGAAGTTCCTTATAGTCAGTTGATATAGGAAGAGAAAACTCAGACCTGGTGTACAGATGATTTTGCATGATATACAGGTACTAACCAAAAGTGAACAGCTGTTGCACTGCATCCCATTTTTGGGACACACCTGTAGGACAGTTGTGAGTGCAAATTGTCCCAGAGGTCAAACCTTTGAGAAGTACACCTTGGTTTTCATTTTGCTTGAAAGGAGAAATGGACAGAGGTGTATTTTCACTTGGATTCATGGGATATTGCAATGGTTTTACTGGATGATCAGGGACTTATAAGGAACATGATTGGAAAATTGGTAACAAGGAGATCTAGAGAAGACGTATTGGATAAACCTTTCTGATTGGACAAAAAACCTGAAAATATTTGTGTCACACATGAATGTGCATCAGACAGTGAATTCAGCAAAGGAATATTTTAATAATCAAGTTGATAAGATGGCACATTCTATGTAGCATTCAGCCTCTTTCTCTAGTACTCTTGCCATTACCCAATGGGGTCATTAACAAAGTGGTCATGGCAGAAGTGATGGAGGTCATGCATGGGCTAAAATACATAGATTACCACTCACCAAGACCAAGTTGGCTACAGCCATTGTTTAGTGCACAGTCGGACAGCAGCAGATACCCACCCGAAGCCCCCAATATGACACCATTCCCTGAAGTGATCAGCCTGCTATTTGGTGGAAGGTTCCAATTCCATCATGGAAGGGCCACCAATTTATTCTAGGTGGAATAGACTCATGCTGTGGATATGAGTGGAAATGTGAGTGGCACTACTCACCGTTACCCCTAGTAACCCAACAGCAAAATTTATGCTTGCTGTCACTGCAGGAAGCACTGTTGATCTACAGGTCTTAGTTCCAGAACACAGAGAGTTTCTATCAGGGAAGACAACAATTTCATTGACTGCAATTTCCAACTGCCACCTGTTCACTTTGGGTTTCTCTTGCCTCTAAATCAACAGGCAAAAATGGTAATCTCTATACTGGATGAGGTGATTGATCTTGACTTCCAAGGGGAAGTAGGACTTCAACTATACAATGTAGATAAAGAAAAGTTTGCCTGGAATATAGGAGCTCCCCTAAGGTGTATCTTAGCAGTACCACACACTGTGATAAAAGTCAATAGAAAATTACAAGAACCCAAACCTGGCAGGACTAACAATGACCCAGTTTCATCAGGAATGAAATCTCAGCTAATTCCATCAGGCAAAGAATCACAGCGAGCAGAGGTGCTTGTTAAGGGTGAAGATAGCATGGAATAGGTAGTAGAAGAAGTAGTCCTTGTTTCTGTTACTTCAGAAATGAAGAGTGTAATGAACATGAATATTTCTTCCTTGTTTTGTTATGAATACATTTGTATATGTACATAAAATGAATATCATTGTTTCCTCGCTATCTTTTCCTCTTAATGATATAAGTTGTATTAATTTCATGTTGTAGTATTTAAGGATGTTGAGCTTAAGAGTCAATATTACCTAAGGACTTGTACCTTATTCTGGAGGGATTTAGTGTATTTCTGGTTCTATGCAGGACAGTTGAGTATTGTTAGTTGGAAATACATATATATATATATATTAGTCAACCAAAGGGATGCTGTTGCAAAATACCAGAAATCTGTTGGTTTTTATAAAGGTTATTTGAGGTAGAAGCTTATAGTTACCAGGCCATAAAGCATAAATTAATTATGTCACCAAAGTCTGTTTTCACGTGTTAGAGCAAAATGGCAGCCAGCCAACGTCTGCCAGAAGTTCAAGGTTCCTGCTTTCCTCTCCTTCTGGGGTTCAGCTACTCTACTCCTGTTTGTGCTTACTTCCTGGACTCTAGCTCAAAACTCCCAACTCTGTCTTTTCTCTGTGATTCCCTGCCCACCAAGTTGCAGTGACTCAATACCTTAATGATGTGGCCCAATCAAAGTCCTAATCATAATTTAATCAATTAAAAGTGATACTTCTCATGGACTAGTTTGCAAACATAATCCAAAACTATTTTTAGAATTCATAAACAATTCAAAACTTCTAAGATACACACACACACACATATCTATTACTGCTTTTTATTTAGAGATTAAATGTGTTTTAACATGATTTGTGTGGCTGCCACCTTTACAAGGGTTGGACTTTCATGGTTAGAGTAATGTGTCAACTGAGCCAGGTATTGGTGCCTAGTTGTTTGGTCATTCAAGCACTGAGATAATTGTAATACAAAGATATTTCATGGACTTTACATATCAGTGAAATGATTGCATAGATAACTGGTTACATCTACAATCAATTGAGAAGATTGCCGACAACAATGAATAATATCTCATCCAATCAATTAAAGATGTTACAAGGAGAAGTGATTTAAAAATTCACAGAGGGAATCTCCACCTCTACTTCAGAGAGCAACATCTTCTGGGGAATTCAGTGAGGACCTTTATCTGAGATTTTGGCTTTGCAGCCTGTCTTATGGAATTTGGACTTGTGCATTCCCACAGTCACATTGGAAAGTTCTATAAAATCTCATACTATTTACAGATATCCCCTGTCAGTTCTATTTCCTTAAAGAATCCTGACTAATACAGACTAATACAGAGGAATTATTTTAGTAATAACAAAATGTTCCCTAGTCTTTAATCTAAGTATAGCTGAAAACTCAGAATCCTATATAGAAACAAACATAAGAAGCTTGAAAGCTGGAAAAAAATGCATAATGGATAAGGATCTCAATTCTTGAAGAAAGACACAGTGGTGAGATCTCTGGATATTCTTCTCTGCCTCATATATGCCATTCTGGAATGGAAAAAAACAGAAACCTAGAAACATCATTGAGTGCAAACAAAGGGGGGAGGTCCAACAAAGGCTTTCTTTCTAATCAAAGGCCAAGAAAAGTGCAACTAAGACAGAAAACATTTTGAAGATAACTGCTTGACTCCAGCCAAACATCATAGAAAAAACATGTGGTCTTAACCCATGCACACCAGCAAAATTGAAGTGTGAAATGTACACTTCCGTACACCACAGGCTGTAAGGAGGTATGCCCAAGCCACCAATGAGTGGTGTCTGAAAATTCCTTATAGTAAACTAAGACTTCATCTCTGCTGGGCAGTAATGAAGGTCCCTGCCCTGCAGTGTCATTGGAGGCCATGTGTGTAGGTTGTGTCTCAGGCCTACCTAGCAATAAGGAAGTAAAACACTGTCTTGGAGTTGTGGTGCTGGTAGAGGAATTGAAGCAAGAATTATAACTTTATGTGATGTAATTCTAAATGACTGTAAAGTACACATCTTTAAAGTGTATACTATGAATAAAAAAGAGTAAAGGAATTCAGATTCCTGCATTTCATTTAAAATAGGTAAAATGTTGACACCAGCAGACTGCGATATGTTATGTATGTATAATATGATGACTAGATAAGAACATTTAAATAGCTATTTGAAGATATATCCTCAAAAACTATATAGATTAATAAAACCAGAATTCTTCAAAAAATTAAGTAACCCACAATTATACAGGTTAAAGGAAACAGAAAGATGAATAGCAGAGAAAACAAAAAAAACAAAAGAGAAAATAACAGACTTAAGACTTTAACATATAAATATATTAAAAAATAAGTGATCTAAATACATAATATAAAAACAGACATTGTCAAGATGGATTAAAAATCATGACCCAAGTATATGATGGGTTCATGAAACTCACTTCAAACCTAACAGTTTAGGCAGGGTGAAAATAATAGAAATGGAAAATGTTAATGAAGATATTAATCAAAAAAGTAAGAGGAGCTATTTTAATATCAGGTAATATAGACTTCCAAGGAAATAAATTTATCTGCAAGAAAAAAAAAAGAAAGGGGGGAGGAAAAGGGGCCTTATATAATGAAACAAGGGAAAATACACCAAGAAAATATAGCATTCCTAAATATGTATGCACAAAATCAGAGCTGCAAATTAAGAGAAGCAAAATCTGATAAAAAGGAAAAGTGTAATAGACAGATCCCCAATTACACCTGCAGATTTCAATATCATTCTCTAAACAATTGATTGAAAAACTAGGCAGAAAATCATCAAGATGTACAAAAAGTCAACAACACTGTTAACCAATGGTATGTAATTGATTTTTGTAGAACAACCTACTCATCAATAGCAGAATCACTTTCTTTCCTAGTGTCTACAGACTGTGAACTAAGATAGACCATATCTTGGGAAATAAAATAAACCTTAACAAATATAAAATAATCAAAATAATAGAGTTATTTTCTAAATATAATGAAATCAAACTAGAAATCAATAAGATAATAAGAGGAAACTTTCAAAATTCTTGTAAACTAAACTGCATACTTCTAAATAATCTATTAGACAAAGAAGTCTCAAGGAAAATTTGGAAAAACAAACATCAAACAGAATGAAAATGAAAAACAACATAAAAATTTGTGAGATATAGATAAAGCTGTACTTGGAGGATAATGCATAGAAATAAACAATGCGTTAGAAAAAATGAAATGACTCAAATCAATAATCTAACCTCCTATTGCAAAAACCTGGGAAAAGAAGAGGCATATTAACCCAGGGAAGCAGAATGAAAGACATAATAAAGATAATAACAGAGGGGAGTGGATGTATCTCAAGTAGTTGAGCACCATCTTTCCATGTAAGAGGACCTGCGTTCAATTCCCAGTACCTTCTAAAACAAACAAATAAACGAAAAAGCCAACTCTCATTGGGGACCAGATGTAGCTCAGGGACTGAGCACCTGTTTCCCATGTACAAAGTCCTGGGTTCATTCCCTGGTATCTTATTTAAAAAATAGCAGAAATAAATGAAACTGAAAACATCAACTAAAGAAAAAATAGAAAAATGGTGAAAAAGGGCTATTTTCTTGACCAGGTCAATAAAATAGACAAACCTCTAGCAAGACTTAAAAGTAGACAATGAACAAATTATCAAAGTCAGGAATGAAATATGGTATATAACTACAGACAATGAGGACATCCAAAGGACACGAAAAGAATACTATGAAGATCTCTACACACATAATTTTGACCAACTAGATACAATGGACAAATTATTTCTAAAACACAAGCTACTTTAACTCACCCAATATGAAACAGATAATTTTAATAGCCCTACATCTATTTGGGAAAATGACTTTGCAATTAATTTTTTTTTTTTAATCATTAGCTGCAGATCATTTCACTTGAGTGAAAAGAAGAAAATACTTTTCAATTTGTTTTATGAAACTCTTATCACACTGATGTCAAAACCAGAAACGGATTTCAAAAAATACTTAACAAAATATTAACTAATAGATTTCAGCATCATGTAAATATAATTATATTCTATGACCATGAGGTAGAGTTATAATACAGTGGAGTTTATTACAGGGTATAGCAGTTTGACAGTTTGATATAGTTATGAATTCCAAAAATAGATATTGGGTTATGCTTGTAAACTGGTCTGTTCATCTGGGCATGATTAAATTATGATTAGGTATTTGATTGGGCCACGTCAGTAAGTTGTTGAGCCTCGTCCCTTGGTGGGTGGCATCTCAAAGATAAAAGACTTGGAAAAGGACAGAGTTGGAGGTTTTTGAGTTGGAGTTCTGATGGGGAGTCTTGAGCTGGAGCCCCGGAAGAAGGCACGCAGAGGAGCTTGGTCGAAAGAAATGAGAGAAGGAAAAGAGACGAGCTGTTCGCCTGACAGCTCACAGCTGGCCTTGTGGAGAGAGGCAAAGCCTAAAGAGCCTCATAATCTACAGCTGACCTTGTGGAGGAAGCAGAGGAGCTGAGCCCAGAGAGAAACCCAAGAAGCCTGAACCCTGGCAAACATTGACACTGTTTTGCTCCAACACATGGCAACAGACTTTGGTGAAGGAAGGAAGGTGTGGTGAAGTGCAGAGAGCAGTTTCTCTTCTGGGAATTTGGCCAGCAAATACCACTTTGAATCTCAGCTCTGGCCAGAACAGAATCATGGGCAAAGAGTCACCTCCAATGAAATATACACCAATGAGTGCTATCTGCTGGCCAGCCTGGAAACTTAAAGCAGGAAAACTGTTTTTAGGAGTCTCTTGTCCAAAACTTCTGGGGTGGATATGTGCCCCTTTAATGAGTTCCTGGCCCTATTTTGATAACTTGAGCTGGGCAGTTGTAAAGACTTAGAGAAGTTGAACTAAAAATCAAAGAAACATGAAACAAAATCAGTAGGCAACAGAGAGAAAAACAGAGAGAATTTACCATCAGAGTAAATTCACTAACATATTCAGATGCTTAGATATCAGCAAAAAGTTATAAGCCATACTAAGGAACAGGAAGATATGGACCAGCCAAAGGGAGAATCCAAAAATTCTAATGAGATAAAGGATTTAAGACAACTAATCAATGATAATCAAAAAGATTTCCTAAATCAATTCAAAGAGAAGAAGGAAAATATGACTAAACATATAAAGGGTATTAATAAGACTTTGGATGAAGATAAAGGATAATTTGAAACCTGAATAGAAAAGTAAAACTGCTTATGGGTATGAAAGACACAATGGATGAGATTAAAAATAGTTTGGCTACATATAACAACATAATTGAATTGAAGTAGGACAGAATTAGTGAAATCAAAAACAGATCATCTGAACTTGAAAAGACAGGAGAAGTGAGAGAGAAAAATGTGGAAAAAATGGAACAGGTTTTCAGGGAATTGAACGACAAAGTGAAATGCACAAACATAAGTGTTATCTGTGTCCCAGAAGGAGAAGAGAATAAAAAAGGAGCAGAAAGAGGATTTATGGAATTAATGACCAAAAACTTCTCAACCATTATGAAAGACAAATATATCAATATCAAAGAAAGAGATAATGTCAAATAGACATACTCTGAGTCACCTATAGTTCAGAACAGCAAATACCAGAGATAAAGAGAGGATTCTGGAGACAGCAAGAGAAAAATCATGCATCACATATAAGGGAGCCTCAATAAGACCAAGTGCCAATCTTTCATCAGAAGCCATGGAGGTGAAATGAAAACGTATTTAAGGTATGAAATGTTTAAGGTAGTGAAAGAGAAAAACTACCAGTCAAGAATTCTTTATCTGGAAACACTGTCCTTCTAAAATGAGGGTGAGTTTAAAGCCTTTATAGACAAACAAAAACTGAGAGACTATGTTACCAAAAACCAGATTTACAAGAGATATTAAGGAAGTGCTACAGTTTGAAAGGAAAAAAAAAGTGAGAGACTTGGAGAAGAGTTAGAAATGGAGATTATAAAGATTATTAGTCAGGGTAATTTAAAGGGTAAATAGACAATAGTAGAATATGATAACAGAAAAACAGAAAGCCAAAGGATAAAATGGATAAAGTAAATAATGCCTTTACAGTAATAACAATGAATGATAATAGATTGAAGTTCCAAATCAAAAGACATAGACTGACAGAATGGATAAAATATATATGTGCCATCTCTATGCATTCTACAAAAGACTCACCTAAGATATAAGGATACAATCAGGTTGAAAATAAAACAATTGAAAAAGACATTCCATGAAATTATAATAAAAATATATCTGGGGTAGTAAGACTAATATTGGAAAAAATATATATTTTAAATGCAAAACTGTCAAATGATATGAAAGAGGTCAATAAATATTAATACATGGTACAATTCACCAAGAAGAAACAACTATAATGAATAGTTATGCATTTAACCTGGGTGCCCCAAGATACGTGAGGCACACACTGTCAAAACTGAAGGAAGAAATATATATCTCTACAATAATAGTTGGAGACTTCAATACACCACTCTCAGTATTGAATAGAACATCTTGACAGACAACAAATAAACACAGAACTTGAATAATATGATAAGTGAACCATACCTAACACATTTATAGAGCATTAGACGCCCCCCCCCCAAAAAAAAAAAAAAAACATAATATACATTCTTTTGAAGGGCTCATGAATCCTTCTCCAGGATATAACATATGTGTGGTCACAAGAAGGTCTCAATAAATGTAAAAATACTGAAATTATATGAAACACTTCTTCTGATCATATAGAATAATGCTGGAAAATCATAATTGTTAATACTTGATGGAGGAAAAATTCACAAGTATGAGAAGATTAAAGAGCACACTGTTAAATAATGAGAGGGTCAAAGAAGAAATTGTAAAATAAAACAATGAATGTCTTGAAATGAAGGAAAGCAAGAAAACAACATATCAAAGCCTAAGGGATGGGGATGGGGACAAGATGGTAGCTGAGTCTGGAGCTCCTAGCATTACCTTGTCCTACAGGGCAGTTAGTAATGACCCAGATCTATCTAAAAAACCTTTTTGGAGGTCCCAGAAGACCAGAAGAGCATCCTGAAACATCCTTGAAAGAATGGAAGGAAGAGACTGCTGACCTGCAGTAAGGATTCATGAGTACAACAGTCCATGCCAAAGTGTGTAAACCACCTCAGGAACTGTTCTGTGGCTGGAGTTGGAAGCTCCATTTCCCAAAAATGGGGGAGGAATAGACATTGGACCACCGACATCAGCTACTGATTTGTAAATTCGGCTGGCTAAAGTATAATCTCAGCAACAGCTGAAGTTTGAACCTATCCAAGTCAGAAAGAGGCTGGTAGCTTCTATTTTAACTTTACCCCCAGCATGAGGGGAAGCAGGACTGATTGAAAATCACAGTGACAGTAGGGACTGTATTATTTCCACCCAGATTGCACTGCAGGTCTAGCCTAGGCTCTGAACACATCTCTGAGAGGGAGGAAGCAGGGGTGACCTGCACTAACCTCTACAGGTAACTGTAGATGCTATTGGCAGGCACAGACTGAATTGTTGGACACCTGAGGTTCCATCACCACATCCCAATAGGATAGAAAAGGAAGTTTGTTTCCCCAGTCTTTCTGGGCAACTGCAGGAAATTTTGGCCCACACAAACTGATTCATTGAGTGCCTTTGATTCCATCTCCACCCCTCCACCCACATAGGATATGAGGGGATTGGTGTTTCTCATGCTTTTCTGGGCAACAGCAGGGGACTTCTGCCTGCACAGATTGGATATTCAGACATCTGTTGCTCTATCCTCACAATCCAACAAGATAAGAGACGGCTGGTGTTTCCTCAGCATCTCTGTACAATGGCAGGTATTTTCAGCCTACAGAGACTGAACTGATGGGTGTCTGTGGATAGACCCCCACACCCTAATAGGATAGGAGGGAGCTAGTGTTTCCTCAACCTCTACAGGAAATGGCAGACCCTTTTAGCTTACATGGATTGAACTGTTGGACACCTGTGGTACCATCTCCACACCTTAAATGGCAGAAAGGACAGTAATATCTCAGTCTCTGCAGACAACTGCAGGTGCATTTGACTAACATGGATTAGATTTTTGGGCACTCCAGAGGATCCATCCCCACCCCTGGCAGGAAAGGATGGGAGTCAATGCTACTCCAGTTTACCTGGGCAACCGTGTCATTTTGGACCTGTATGACATAGATTGCTGCCCAAACCTGCAGCTCCATCCCAGTCTCAGGCAGGGGAGAAAGTGGTGTGAAGCATCATCATTCTTTCCAGGCAACAACAGGTGGTCTTGGTCTGCACGGCCTGGATTCCTACACACAGCTGTGACTCTTTCGCTAACCCTGGCAGAGGAAAAAGGTGGGAGAAGCTTCATTTGTTCCTGTGACAACATAAGCAGCTTCAGTCTCCACAACTTACATTGCCAACTACATCCTTGAATCCTACTAAACAACCAGCAAAAGAGAAAGAGAAAGAGAAAGAAAGTGCTAAAATAAAGAGAAAAATTGTTCCCAGAAAAAATACATCTAGTAATCCAGATACCATGACACCAAAAAAATTACAATCCATACTAAGAAACAGGAAAATATGTCCCAGTCAAAGTAAAAAGATAACCTTCCAGATGACATAAAGGAGTTGAGACAACTGATCATAGATGCTCCTAAACAAATCTCCTTAATAAATTCAATGAGATGGCTCAAAAGGTTAAGGATATTAAGACCCTGGATGAGTACAAAGCAGAATTTGAAAGCATATGTAGAAAAATAGATCTTATAGGAATGAAAAGCACAATGAATGATATTAAAAATGCACTGGATGCATATAAGAGTAGAATTAAGGAGGCAGAAGAAAGGATTGGTGAGCTTGAAGACATGGACTTTGAAAGCAAACATACAAAAGAACAGATGAAGGAAAGAATGGAAAAATTTGAACAGGGTCAGAGGGAACTAAATCACAGAAAGAGACATGCAACCATACATGTCAAGGGTGTCCCAGAAAAAGAAGAAAACTGAAAAGGGGCAGAATGCATATTAGAAGAAATAATCATAGAAAATTTCCCATCCCTATCGAAGGACATAGATATCTGTGTCCAAGAAGCACAATGTACTCCCTTCCAAATAATTCTGAATATAACAACTCTGAGACACATACTAATCAGGATGTCAAATGCCAAAGACAGAGAATTCTAAGAGCAGCAAGAGAAAAGTGATAGATAACATATAAGGGACACTCAAAAAAATTAAGTGCCAATTTCACATTAGAAACCATGAGGGCAAGGAGGCAGTGGGATAATATATTTAACATACTGCAAAAGAGAAACTTCCAGCCAAAAATATTATATCTGGCAAAACTGTCTTTCCAAAATGAGGCCGAGTTTAGAATATTCACAGATAAACAGTAACTAAGAAAGTTTTAAACAAAAGACCAGCTTTGCAGGAAATACTAAAGGGATTGCTACAGCCGCAAAAGAAAAGACAGGAGAGAGAGGCTTAAAAGAGGGTCTAGAAATGAAGATTATATCACTAAAATAACTTAAAGGGTAAAAAGAGTGGTGAAAAAAAGTTATGGCAGATAAATCCCAAAGGTAAAAATGGGTGAAATAAGAACTTCCTTTACAGAAATAACATTGAATGTTAATGTATTAAACTCCCCAATCAAAAGACACAGACTGGCTGAATGAATAAGAAAATACAAGCTATTTATAGGTTGTCAACAAGAAAGTCACCTCTGACCAAAGAATACCAATAGATTGAAAGTGAAAGGATGGAAAAAGTTATTCCATTCATGCAGTAAGCAAAAAAAAAAAAAAAAACAAAGTAAAAAACAAACTGTAGTGGCTATATTTTAATTAGAAGAATTAGACTTTAAAATCAAAACACTTATTAGAGACTATGAAAGACATTCTATAGTAATAAAAGGAGCAATTCACCAGGAAGAAATAACAATCATAAATGTATATACACCGAACCTGGATGCCCCAAGATACATGAAGCAAACAGTGACAAAACTGAAGGGAGAAATAGTTATTTCTACAAAAATAGTTGGAGACTTCAATACATCACTCTCAGCATTGGATATATATCGGGGAAGAGGATCAATAAAGTAACAAAGCTTGAATAATATGATAATGGAGTAAAACTAAAATATATATGCAGAACATTACACCCCCAAACAGCAGAAAATACAGTCTTCTCAATTGCCTATGGATCTTTTTTCAAGATACACCACATATGTTGGGTCACAAAACAGATCTCAAAAATTCAACAAAATCGAAATTATATAAAGCACTTCCTCTGATCATAATGGAATAAAGCTGGAATTCAGCAAAAGGAAGAAAAATGAAAAATTCACAAATATATGGAAATTATACAACACACTCTTAAATAATTAGTGCGTCAAATAAGAAATTGCATGAGAAATCAATAAATACCTCAAGATAAATGAAAACAAGAACACAACATATCTGAACCTGTGGGATAAAGCAAAGGCAGTGATGAGAGGGAAATTTATAGCCCTGGATGAATGTATTAAAAAAGAAGACAAAGCTATAATCAATGACCTAACTAAACAGCTAGAGGAACTAGAAAAAGAACAACAGACAATTCCCAAAGCAAGAACAAAGAATGAAAAAAAAAAAATCAGAGTAGAAATAAATGAAATTTAGAACAAAAAAATCAATAGAGAGAATTAACAAAACCAAAAGTTGGATCTGCAAGAAGATTAACAAAATTGAAAAACCCTTAACTAGACTGACAAAGAAAAAAGAGAGAAGATGCAAGTAATTAAAATAAGTAATGAAAACAATGACATTACTACTGACCCCACAAAAATCAAAGAGATCATAAGAGGATATTATGAACAACAGTACACCAACATACTGGGCTATGCAGATGAAGTGTAAAAATTCCTAGAAATGTATGAACAAAATACACTGACCCTGTAAGAAATAGAAGACTTCAGCAACCCAATCACAGGTAAAGAGATTGAAAATAACATCAAATTATTCCCCAAAGTGAAAAACCCATGAGCAGATGTTTACACAGCTGCATTGTATGAAGCATTCAAGGAAGATTTAATACCAATCTTTCTCAGGCTGTTCCAAAAAAAAACTGAAGAAGATGGAAGATTACTAAATTCATTCTATGAAGCCAATATCATCCTAATACCAAAGACAGATAACACATTATGAAAAAAGAAAATTACAAATCTATTTCCTTAATGAATACACTGAAAAAACCCTCAACAAAATGCTTGCTGATCAAATCCAACAAAACATTAAAAGAATTATTCATCACGATCAAGTGGTTTTATATCAGACATGCACGGGGTTCAAGACAAGAAAATCAATCAGTGTTATAAACCAGATTAATAAATCAAAGGAAAAATCACGTGATATTATTGAGTGATGCAGAAAAGGCATTTGACAAAATAGAGCATTCTTGATAAAAATACTTCAAAAGATAGGAATTGAAGGAAATTTTCTCACCATGAAAATGTCCATATATGTAATACATACAGCTAACTTTGTACTAAATGGTGAAAGAATGAAAGTTTTCCCATTGTGATCAGGAACAGGACAAGGATGCCCACTGTCACCACTGTTGTTCAATATAGTGCAAGAGGATAAAATGCATCCAAATTAGAAAGTAAGAAGTAAAACTTTTGCTATTTGCAGATAATAACATCCTATACTAGAAAGTCCTGAAAAACCTTCAAAAAAGCTGCTAGAACTAATAAACGATGTCAGTAGAGTGTCAGGATACAAGATCAACATGCAAAATCAATTGTGTTTCCATACACTATTAATTTGCAATCTGAGACGGCAGTCAGGGAAAAATACCATTTACAATAGTAAATAAAAGAATTAAATATTTAGGAATAAACTTAACCAAGAATGTAAAGTACTTGTATTGAGAAAACTACAAAGCATTGCTAAAAGTAATAAAAAAAGACCTACATAATTGGAAGAGAATTCCATGCACATGCATTGGAAGATGAAAGATCATTAAGATACCAATTCTTCCCAAACTTATATACATATTTAATGCAATACTGATAAAAGTTCCACCAGTATTTTTTAAACAAACGGAAAACAAAATTGTCAAATTTATTTGGTTGGGTAAGGCACCCCGAATAGCCAGAATGATCTAAAAAAGGAAAAACAATGTTGGAGGAATCTTACATCTGGACTTTAAATCATGTTACCTAGATGCATTGATAAAAAAAGCCAAGTATTGGCATTCAGATAAACACATAGACCAATGGAACTGAATTCATTGGTCAGAAAAAGGCCCTCACATCTATCTTCAAGAGATTTTTGACAAGTCTGTCAAACCCAGCTAGCTGGCACAGAACAGTCTATTTCAACAAATGGTGCTGGAAGAAGTGGATGTCCATACCCAAAAGAAAGAAAAAGGACCCCTATCTCATACCTTGTACAAAACTTAACTCCAAATGGAACAAATACCTAAATATAAAAGTTAGAATCATAAAGCTTTTAGAAGAAAATGCAGGAAACCATCTCCATGACTTGGTGGTAGAGGGTGCATTCTTAAACATTACAGCAAAAGAATGAGCAATAAAAGAAAACGTTGATAAATGGGACCTCCTCAAACTTAAACACTTTTGTGAATGAAAAAACTTTGTCAAGAAGGTGAAAAGGCAGCCGACTCAATGAGAGAAAACATGTGGAAATCACATATCCGATGAGAGTTTGATTTCCATTCTATATAAAAAGATCCTACAACTCAACAATAAAAGAACAAGCAGTCCAATTAAAAACTAGGCCAAAGACTTAAATAGACACTTCTCCAAAGAGGAAATACAAATGGACAAAAAGCACATGAAAAAAGTTCCATATCAATAGCTATTAGGGGAATACAAAACAAATTGACAATGAGATATAATCTTACAGTGCAAAGAATAGCCATTATTAAGAACAGAATACAATAAGTGGCGGAGATGATGTGGAGAAATAGTAACACACCTTCACTGTTGGTGGGATTGTAAAATGGTGCAGCCTCTGTGGAAGACAGTTTGACAGTACCTCAGGGAGACTGACAAAGAAAAAAAGAAGTAAGATGCATATAAATAAAATAAGAAATGAAAATGAGGAAATTACTACTGATCGTACAGAAATCAAAGAAATCATAAGAGGATAAAAGGAACAACTGTACCACAATAAACTAGAAAAGGTAAATGAATCAGAAAAATTCCTGGGAATGTATGAAAAACCCACACTGTCCTTAGAATCAACAGAACACCTCAAGAAACCTATTGCAAGTAAAGAGATTGAAACAGTCATCAAACTCCCCAAAATGAAAAGCCTAGGACCAGATGTGTTCACAGGTGAGTTCTACCAAGCATTCAAAGAGGATTTAATACCAATCTTACACAAGCTCTTCCAAAAATTTGAAGTAGAAGGAACACTAACAAATTCATTCTATGAAGCCAACATAACCCTAATACCAAAGCCAGATAAATATATTATGAAAAAAATAAGTTCCAGACCCATTTCCCTAATGAATACAGATGCAAAAATCCTCAACAAAATAATTGCTGACCAAATCCAACAACATATTAAAAAAAATATTCATCATTATAAAGTGGGTTTTATACCAGGCATGCAAGGGTGTTTCAACATAAGAAAATCAATCAGTGTAATACATCACATTAATAAATCAAAGAAAAAAAAATCACATGATCTTATCAATTGATGCAGAAAAGTCATTTGACAAAATACAACATCCTTCCTTAACAAAAATTCTACAAAATATAGGAATCGAATGCATCTTTTTTGACATGATAAAGGCCATATATGAAAAACCACAGCTAACATTGCACACAATGTTGAAAGAATGAAATCTTTTCCATTAATATCAGGAACAAGACAAGTATGCCCACTGACATCACTGTTGTTCAATATAGTGCAAAATATTCTAACTAGAGTAATCAGGCAAGAAAAATAAATAAAAAGCATTCAAATTGGAGATGAAGAAGTAAAATTTTATCTATTTACAGATGATATGATTGTATACAAAGGAAGTCCTGAAAAATCTACAACAAAGCTACTACTGCTAATAAATAATTTCAGTACAGTGTCAGGATTAAAGAAAAATAGGCAAAAAGCAGTGGTGTTTCTATACAGTACTATGGACAATCTTAGGTGGAAGTCAGGGAAAAATCCCTGTAACAATAGTGATTAAAACAATCAAATATTTAGGAATAATCTTAACCAAGGATGTAAAGCACTGGTATTCAGAAAACTACAATTCATTGCTAAAAGAAATTTTAAGAAGTTCTAAATAATTGGAAGAACATCTATGCTTAGAATACTAAATATCATTATGATGTCAATTCTACACAAATTTATATATACACACACACACACACAAAATGCATTCCTGATAAATTTCCCACCAACATTTTTAAACAAATTGAAAACACAACTATCAAATTTATTTGGAAGTGTACATGGTCTTGAGTAGCCAGTAACATCTTAAAAAAGTAACACAATTTTAGAAAACTCTCATTTCCATTCCTTAAATCATATTACCTAGTGTATTAGTCAGCCAAAGTGGTGTTGATGCAAAATACCAGAAATCTGTTGGCTTTTATACAGGGTATTTATTTGGAGTAGACGCTTACAGTTGCCAGGCCATAGAGCATAAATTACTTCCCTGACCAAAGACTATTACCATGTGTCGGAGTCTTCTTTGCTCCTCTCTTCTCAGGGCTCCATTTCTCTCCAGGCTCAGCTGCTGTGTTTTCTCCACAAGGCCAGCTGTAGACTATCAGGCAAATGACTCTGTCTCTCACCATTGTCCTTCTTGCTGTGTCTAAAGAGCCATTTCTATTCCTCTGTGTTCTTTTCCTGTGTGTTCACCTCCCAAGCTACAGCTTAAAATTCCCAACTCTGTCCTTTGCCATGTCTTTTCTCTGTGAGTCCTCACCTACCAAGGGGTGGGGACTCAATGCCCTACTGATGTGGCCCAAAGTCCTAATCATAATTTAATCAATTAAATATGATACCTCTGACAGACCAGTTTACAAACATAATCCAATAACTATTTTTGGGATTCATAAACAATGCCAAACTGCTACACTCCACCCTCTGAATTCCAAAAGGGCATTACAATATTCAAAAAACCTTATTTCAGTAATAATACTAGGTACAAAATCACATCAGAATCAGTTTAAAGAAATATAGTTTTTCTTGGGGCAAAGTCCCGTCTGCTGCGGATCTCTGAAACATACAAGACTGTTTATCTGTTTCCAATACACAAATGGACAAATGATAGACATTTTCATTATCATAAGGAGAAATTGTTAAGGAAACATGAGTCATGGGTCCTCTACAGTTCAGTAAACCTGCAGGACATACTTCATTAGATGTCAAAGTCTGAGAGTCATTCTTAAGATGTTGGTTTCTTCTCACTGGGGCATTATAGGGACCCACCATTTCCACAGGCTTGCTCAACAGCATTTTCTTGGTTCCACCCTTATCAAGCATCTGGGTGTTGACCAAGCTCCAGACCTCTCCCTCCAAAAGCATTGGACAGATGGCCACAATTTATCCAAAATTTGGGTTAGAGTCTTAGCCCCCCTAGTACAGTGAACTGAAAACAACATTGTACCTAACATTTGGCATACAGATACAGACAATCCTCTCAGAGCAATGAGTTGACCACTGGGCCTTCCCTAATCCATGGAGGACAGATCCACACCTCTCAGACCTATGCAGTGCTGACCTTAACCACCCTAATCCTTGAAGAATGTGTTTCATTCTCTCTATATGTGGGATTGCAAAATTTTCCCTGAAAAGTGGGTGGGAATATCCATCTTCTTCAACTGTTAGGGTATACTCACCCTCTATGTACATATGGATGAGGTTTCTCTCTTGGCTCAAGGTTATGCCATAATTCCAGATCTCAGCTTCCATGGTTTTCCTCTTACAGCTGTTTCTCCTTCAATTTCTCCCTTCCATGTCCCTTCTAGTCCAAGGTGACAGTGGTTTTGTTCATACAGCTCTCTCAAAAAGCTTGTTGGTTTGCATGCAAGAAGCAAGTGTCTGAGCCATCAAACAGTAAAACTTTCCACAAATTTTTCCTATATAACTGTATCTTTAGTCCTGATTTACAAGTTCCAAGTTCAGATAAGTCCTCAAATGGGGCACTATCATCTGGGAGCATGATTTCCAGAGATTTGGAACTTATATTATCAGTTTCTATTTTCTTTGTGTCCAACAGTTCAGTTCTCAGCTTATCTCTTTCATCTAGCATTTTCCTATAAGCTGCAAGGAGAAGCCAAGCTGTATTCTCTGAGTTTACTTTGGAAAGTTCTTTAGCTAAATGCCCAGGCTCCCCATTTCCAAATTCTACCTTCCATATAACATCAAGAGTCAATCTTGCTATGTTTTCTGCAACTTTAAAACACAGATCACCTTTCCTCCAGGTTCCAATAATAGTTTCATTATTTACTTCTAAGGCCTCATATAAAGTCTCTTTAGAGTCCATATTACTATCAACAGTCTCTTCAAAGCACTGTAGTTCTTTTCTACCAAGCATCTCAAAATTCCTCAAAAAAAAAAAAAAATACTCCTTTTCCAATTCTAAAACTGTTCCAGCATTTTGGTAATTGGAAAAGCAAGACCTCACTCTCCAGTACCAAATTCTGTATTAGTCAGCCAAATACCTGAAATCTGTTGGCTTTTATAAAGGACATTTATTTGGGGTGTAAACTTACAGTTACCAGGCCATAAAACACAAGGTACTTCCCTCACCAAAGACTATTGTCATGTGTGGGGGCAAGATGGCTGCTGACATCTGCCAAGAGTTCAGGCTTCTTGGGTTCCTCTCTTTCTGGGCCTCCATTTCTCTCTGGGCTCGGCTGCTGTGCTATCCCCACAAGGCTAGCAGTAGACCATCCGTTTAACAGCCCTGTCTTTCTCCCCAGGGCTTCTGCTGTGTCTAAGGAGCCATCTCTATTACCCTGTGTTCTTCACCTGTGTTTTCACTTCCCATGTTCCAGCTCAAATCTCCCAATTCTGTCCTTTGCCATGTCTTTCCTTTGTGAGTCCCTGCCCAGCAAGGGGTGGGAACTCGATGATCTACTGTTGTGGTCTAATCAATGTCCTAATCATAATGTAATCAATTAAAATTGATATCTCTGACAGACCAGTTTACAAGCATAATCCAATAACTATTTTTGCAATTCATAAATAATGCCAAAGTGCTACACCTAGCTTCAGTGGTGAAAACAGAATGGCATTGCATAAATGTAGACACTTAGATCAATGGAACAGAATTGATTGGTAAGAAACAGACTCTCACATCTATGGTTAAGAGATTTTTGAAAAAACTTTCAGTCCCAGCCAACTGGGACATAACAGTCTTCAAAAAATGGTGCTGGGAAACTGGATTTCTATATTCAAAATAAAGAAAGATTACCCCTGTCTCACACCTTATACAAAAATTAACTCAAAATGGATCAAAGACCTAAATATAAATGCTAGACCCATAGAAATCTTAGAAGAAAATGTATGGAAACATCTTGAAGACCTTGTGGTAGGTGGTGCATTCTTAAATCTTACACAGCATGCATGAGCAACAAAAGAAAACATGGATAAATGGTGACCTCCTCAAACTTAATCACTTTTGTTATTCAAAGGGCTTAGTCAAAATGGTGATAATCAGCCCACTCAATGGAGGAAAATATTTGGCTACCACATATCTGTTAATGGTTTGATTTCCATTCTATATAAAGAAATCATACAACTCAACAATAAAAGAGCAAGCAATCCAATTCAAAATTATGTAAAACACTTAAATAGACTTTTCCCAAAGAGGAAATACAAATGGCCAAAAAGCACATGAAAAACTGTTTAGTAGATCTCGCTATTAGGGAAATGCTGATCAAAATGACAGTGAGATATCATCTCACAGCACTTAGAATGGCCATTATTCAAAAAGCAGAAAACGTAAGTGCAAGAGAGGATGTGGAGAAATAGGAACATTCCTCCACTGTTGTTGAAATTGTAAAATGGGGCAGCCCCTGTGGACAACAGTTTGGCGGTTCCTCAGAAAGCTAAATATAAAACTGCCTTATGATCCAGCAATTCCTTTACAAGGAATATATCCAGAAGAATTGAAAACTGTGTTGTGAACAGACATCTACACACTGATGTTCATAGTAGCATTATTTACAATTGCCAAAAGGTGGAAACAACCCTAGTGTCCATCAACCAATGACTAAGTAAACAAAACGTGGTATATATATGTACCATGTTGAATACTATGCTGCAATAAGAAGAAATGAAATTGGGACACATATGATAAGATTGATGAATCTTGAAGACATTATTCTAAGTGAAATAAGCCATACACAAAGGGAAAAATATTGTATGGCCTTACTAATTTGAATTAAATTACTAATATGAATTAAATATGAAGAATAAATGCTTGGAGTTAAAACCTAGAGCATAGGTTTTAGGAGATAAGAGTAGGGCTGCAAGAAGTACTGATGCTTAATGTACGTTGAAGTTTTAATTAACTTGACTGTAAAAGTGGGAAAATGGACAATAGTTTAGGGTTATATATTTCCTTGAGTAGCCGATGGTTTATAAATGGGATTGTGGCTGAAAAGGGTAGCCTAGGAATGTAAATGTCAATTGAAAGAAAGCTGAAGTATAATCTAGGGACTGAATAATACAGTGAGCCCAGGGGTAGATAAGAATTTTGATTAACAGTCTGAATGCAAGAATGTCTTTCTGAACCACATTGGATATACGTCTCTATTGCAGGGTGGTCAGAATGTGGAGAAGCAGAGGAAAAATACAATTAATATTACTTATGGGCTATATGTAACAGCAACACTGTAATACTCTTGCATTAATGCCAAAGATGTGCTGTTATTAAAAGGGGATATGGAAAAATATGCCAAATATATGTTATGGACCATAATTAGTGGTAATACTCTGATGATGTTATCACATAATATGGAACAAATATTCCACAATGATGTGGTGTGCTTGTGAAGGGGTGTTGTATGGGAATTCCACACACATGCATGATTGTTTTGTAAGTTCACAACTTCTGTAATAAAAATATGTTTTATAAAATGAACAGAGAGTAGGAGATCTAGAAGATAGAAAGGGGTGGAAGGTATATTCAGAGAAATGACAGAAAACTTCCCAAATTTAACAAAGGACAGGAATATGTACCTTCAAGAATCTAAAAGAAACCCAAACAGAATAAATTCAAAACGTACCATGCCCAGATACATAGTAATCAAACTGTTCAATTTCAAGGACAAGGAAAGTGTTCTAAAAGCTGTAAGAGTTATATACAATGGAATCCCAGTAAGATAAAGTGTCAATTTCACATAAGAAGCCATGGAGGGAAAAATGCAGGGATATGAAGTAGTTAAAGTGCTCAAATAAAACAATTGCCAATCAAGGCTATTCTATATAGCAAGACATTTTAAAAAAAGAAACAGATTAAGATATTACCACATAAACAAAATCTGAGTCAGTTTTTCAACTACAAACTATTGTAAAAGAAGTTCTTCAAACTGAAAGGAAAGGACACTGGACAGTGGATGAAAGTGGTGAAAAGAAATATAGAACTCTAGTAAAGATAACCATATGGGTAATTATAAATGCCAGTATTATTACATTGCATCTTTTGTTAAATAAAACCACTTCTTGCTTCTCAAAAGTGATAAATGAAAATGCATAAAAAGAAATGATAAATCGATGGCTTGGGGCATTCAAATTTGTGAACATAATTAACATCACTGAACTATATACTTGAATGTGGTTAAAATGGGCAATGCTAGTTTGTACCTTTGGTAACCAAAATAAAAATATCCATAGATCTGCACTATACAGCAGTGAACCCTAGGGTAAACCATGGACCACAGTTAATAGTACAATTATAAAAATGTGCTTTTGTCAAATGTACCACAACAATGCAAGGTGGTGGTAATAGGGTGTTATATAGGAATCCTGTATTTTATGCACAATTCTTCTGTAAACCCACAACTTCTCTAACTATATTAGTTAATTAAATAATTTCAAGATGAAAGCCTACATGATGGAAAAAAAAATCTGTAAATGACTTATCTGATAACTATTTAATATTCACGATATATAAAGAAATCCTACAACTAAATATAAAAAAAGACAGCACAGATAATGGGAAAATATTTGAACAGATATTTCTCCAAGAAGGTATACCTATGGTCAAAAAGCACATGAAAATATGTTCAATATCATTTGTTGTTAGGGTAATACTAGCCAAGCCAACAATGTGATACCGTTGCTTTCCCACTAGAATGGAGACTGTTTTTACAAAAAGGAAAATAAGTGTTGGAGAGGATGTGGAGAAATAGAAACTCTCAATCATTGTTGGTGGGAATGTAAAATGGTGCAATTTATGTGGAAGAGAGTTTGGCAGTACCTCAGGAAGTTAAGTATTACTATAAGACCCAGCAATCCCACTCTTTTGATACATACCTTAAAGAATTGAAAGCAGGGACTCAAACAGATATTAGTACATGGATGTTCACAGCAGCATTATTCACAATTGCCAAAAGATGGAAGCAACCCAAGTGTCCTTCAACCAATGAATGGATAAATAAATGTGGTATATACATCTAATGGAATATTATTCATTTGCAAAAAGGAATGAAATGTTGATACAGGTGACAGTGTAGATGAACCTTGAAAACATCATGGTGGGTGAAATAAACCAGACACAAAAATATAAATATTTTATGACATCACTCATATGAAATAATTATATTAGGCAAATTCATAGTCAGAAACTACCAGGGGTCAGTGTGAAGATAGTGAATTGGGACTGTGTTCATTTGAAGGTATATGTACTCCAGAAAAATATGCTTTTAAATTTAATCATTCATGTGGTTGTGGACTCATTGTAAGTAGGACTTTTTGATGAGGCTACTTCAGTTAAGACTTGACCAACGTCATGCAAGTTGGGTCTATTAATCCTTTTACTGGAGTCCTTTATATGAGAAAGAAATTCAGACAAAGAGAAAAAAGCCAGGAAAGCAAGAATCTGCCATCACTGAAACTGATAATAGAAAGGAGATACCAGCAGGTGCCACCACTTGCCTTGACATGTGACAGAAGAGCCAAATCTCACTAGCAGCAGGTCTTGGGGAAGAAAGCATTGCCTTGGTGATGCCTTCATTTGAGCATTTCCCCGGGCTTAAAACCATAAGTGAATAAATTCCCATTGTTTAACCTAACCTATTTCATGGTATTTGCTTTGTTCAACTTAGGAAACTAAAACAGGGAATTAAAGCTTATTTTGTACAGTTTCTAATTGTTTTCATGGAAATGTTTTGGTAATGGTGCTGGTGGTTTAGAACGATATTATGAACAAAAATTATGGTTAGAAAGGGGGAAATTTTAGGTTGTATATATTTTATGAGAATAAAAATTTGAAAAAACAAAGGACCATAAGACACAAAGAGAGAACCCTAATATACACCTTAGACTATGGGTAATAGTGTAATTATAAAAACTGTCTTCCATCAATAATAACAAATATACCACACAAATGCTTGATGTTAATAATAAGATGGTGTAGCAGTTTGATATTATTGATGAATTCCAAAAAGAAATATTGGATTATATTTGTAAACTGTTCTTTTCCTCTGGGCATGTTAGAGTGTATTGGATTCAGAGGTTTTACTATCTTGTTTAAATAATGATTAAGGCTTTGATTGGGTCACGTTCAGTAGTACATTGTGTCCATCCCCACTTTGGTGGATGGGGACTCACAAAGAAATTGCACCACAAAGATGGGAAGTTGGAGCTTTGATCCTGGAGCCTGAGAAGTAAACACATAGAGAAGCAGATATATAAGGAAGGAGAGAAGTCTCCATTAAACACAGGCAGAGGCCTCAGGGAGAGAGACAGAGCCATTCACCTGATAGTCTACAGCTGGCCTTGTGGAGAAAGCAGAGCAGCTGAGCCCAGAGAGAAACGAGCACCTGGAAGAGAGGAACCCAGGAAGCCTGAACTCTGGTAGATATCAGCAGAGATCTTGCTCCAACACTTGGCAATGGACTTCGGAGAGGGAAGTAATTTACACTTTATGGCCTGGTAACTGTAAGCTTCTACCCCAAATAAATACCCTATATAAAAACCAACTGATTTCTGTTATTTTGCATCAGCACCCCTTTGGCTGACTAATGCAGATGGTATATGGAAACTCTTTGTTTTACACATGATTTTTCTGTAAACTTGCAACTTCTCTAATAAAAAAATCAATTGTAATGATCTATGACAAAATGTAATGCTTGCAACATCAAACTGGTTAGAAAATTACATTTTAAAAAGCAGTTACTGCTTACTACAGGAATAAAATGTTATATACAAAGGAATAAAATTAACAAAGCTATTCAAGCCTTAAAGAAGAAAATTATAAGCTTTTATTTTGAGAAATTATTGAACATTTAAATAATTCATAAGATACACCATACTCACATTGAGGAAGAACAGATATAGTAAAGATATCAAATGTTTACAAAGTTATCCTAGATGAAAAGCAATTCTAATCCAATCCTTACTTTTTTTATTGGAACTTGGCAGGCTCATAATAACAATTACAATGAAATACTATGGACCAAGAATATCCAAAACATTCTTGAGGAAGAAGAGGGTAAGAGTGCTTTTAAACCAGATATTAATACTTATAAATAAACCTATTGCATTTAAGACAGTTAATTATTGCCTCAAAAATAAACAGGTGGAACAGAATTGATCAGATCGAGAGACATTTGCATTTGTGGAAATTTGCCTGACTATGAAGGTGGCATACAGATTAGTAGGCAATGTAACCTTTTCAGTAAATTATGCTGGAAAATTGGGGGGAAAGATGGAATCCTAGCTAATTCCATTGAGAAATCAATTCTATGTGGATTGAAAACCTAAATGTGAAAAATGTGACATAAATATTTTTGTTAATATATTATAATTAATATAATATTATATAATATTATATAATATTTATAATCCTATAAATATTATAGGATTTTGGGGTAGAGAAAGATTTGTTAAATTGCCAGCTTTAAAATTAAGTGTTTCTTTTCAGATCTCTCTCGTAAAAAAACAGCTGAGTGGGGCGAAATCCTGCTCAAGTGAGCTGTTTTGGGAACCCACAGAGCGGGGGACTTCAGGGCATCAATCTGGAGCTGGATGAAGAGATAAACTGCTCAATGTAAAACCGTGTTTCTGATCCCGGTGACTGGAAACTGCTGAGAGCTAAGCCCCACCCTCAAAGCAAAAATCTACTGTGAGCCCTGACTCCCATAGCTGGCCACCCAGCAGGAGGGAGATTTTTCTGAGAGTGGGAGGGTTCTGTAAAAGGGTGGAGAGGGGTTTCCTTTCCATGGATTTGGTTCGTTGGACTCTCTTTGAGCTTTGGGGAGCATACCAACTGGCTCAAGGTGGCACCAGGAAGAGGGGAGAGGTGAATCTGCTGAGGCAGCCTGATTTACCTAACTGCCCTGGGATAGAGAAATTTACCCTAGGAGAGGGCAGAGTCAGGTAATTGATTAGTCCCATCCTGAAAATGATCAATATTTCACTCCCCTAAGGAAGGCAGGCAATAGGAAGTACTTAATAAGCTTCCAAGAGCCTATTTAGGGACCCCTGGGAGGAGGGGATGGTATGGAAGAGATTTGACAGTCATTATTCTGCAGTGAGTTCACTAGCCAGGGTCCCATTTGAATTTCAAAGGGAACTCAACCTGGCCAGGAGAGGTGAGGGTTGATCCATTGCTCACACAGGCTATTGGGCCGTGCTGCCCTGGGAGAAAAAGCAATAAGAATAGAAAGGGGGCAGGGACAGACTCCTAAGCAGCAGGCATCAATGGCAACTGCAAAGAGTCAAACCTACCTGAGGGAAAATGACTGGGTATTTTCTGAGTAGTTAACTGACCGAAAAAGAAAGTTTTGCTCAGTGGAGGAGTTTCCACCTTGAATATATGAGGTACCTAGATCGATTCCCAGCTCCCCTTAGAGAAATGATCCACTGGGATATCAAACATCCAGCTGATAATTTATGACAAGGAAAACATAGACATTGTTTGTTTATTAGCTTCTCTTGGGTCTCTTATTCTTCCTAAAAAATAGGTTGCTTTTTTTAAAATTTAACTTAGTTTACTTGCTAAAACCAGCTTCAAAATCTGCAGAGGTCAGGCTACAGGGTAATTGATTATTGAACACTGGCAGCCTGAGATGCTAATCAGGGGCCAAAGAGGGAAGGCTGTTTTTTCCTTAGTTTTTGTTTGCTTGCTGGTCTGTTTGTTTGTGTGTTTTTTTTTTTTTTCTTGATTTTCTTTCCTCTTTCTTAACTCCCCTTTTTAAAAAAATTAGGTGCTGTTGGCTCGTTTCTTGTTCTCTGTGTTTCCTCTTCCTTGATTTCCACCTTTCTGTGTATATCAATTTTGTCTACCAACACTATTTCTTTTCTTTCATTATTTTTATATCTTTTGCTTTCTTTGTAGTTTTTACATTCCACCTCACTTTGTTTAGTCCTCAATTTGTCTGTTTTTTATTTCTATCTCATCCATTCAGTTTAATTTCTTTTTTCCTTTTTGTCTTTTCTTTTCTGCTTCCCTCTCTCCTCAGCATTCTGGCCTTTTAATTCATTCTATGTATTTTTCTCTATTATGTTTCCAATTTCATTGTTGGTGCACCACTTTTTTATTCCCTTTACTCTGTACTACCTACATGAATTAAATATTCATTTTCCTAGGCCTTATATGGTTCATCTTCTAACTTTTACATTTATTATTACTATTATCCTTTTTCTTTTCTTACCTCTTTTGCTTTCTCTGACCCTAATCTTTTTCCATCAATGGAACATAGACAACAGCAAGGAAAAAAATTAAGAGGAAAAAAGTCTCAAAGAGAAAACTTAACACACATCCAAAAACAGCAACTAAATAAAACCCTAGTGTAGAGAGAGAAGCTAATCAACTGAATAAACACAATAATAAAAAACATGACCAGGCAGCAACAAAAAATTAAAAACCATACCAAGAAATAGGAAGACATGGTCCAGTCCAATATTGGTTTATTAAAAACCAATTAGAGATGCAGAATATTGAACAACAAATCAAACCTGTCCAAACAAATGGACCAACTTCATCCAAACAACTTCATCCAAACAAATGGACCAACTTAATGAAGTGAAAGAAGAGATTAAGGATATTAAGAAGACATTAGGAGGACATACTGAAAAAATTGTAAAAATACGTAAAAAGATAACAAATATGATGGTGATGAATGGCACAATGCAAAAATCAAAAAATACACTGAAAGCACATAACAACAGATTTGAACAGGGAGATAAAAGAATTAGCGATATGGAACAGTGTACTTCGGAAATCAAACAGGTAGTAGGACAGACAGATAAAAAGTTAGAAAAAATCCAGCAGGGAGTTGGAGATTTGAATGACAACACAAAATGCATGAACATATGCATTATAGGCATCCCAGAGGGAGAAGAGAAGGGAAAGGGGACAGAAGGAGTATTGGAGGAAATAATGGTTGACAACTTTCCAAAACATCCATATTGAGGGAGATGGACATACATGTCCAGGAAGTGCAGCACACCTCAACAGTATAAATTCCAACAGGCCTACTCAAAGACATATACTTGTCAAACTGTCCAATGCTCAAGACAAAGAGAAAATACTGAAAGCAGCAAGAGAAAAGAGAACCATCACATACAAGGGAAGTTCAATAAGATTAATGCTCATTTCTCATCTGAAACCTTGGAGGCAAGAAGGCAGTGGTATAAAATAGTTAAGGTACTAAAATTAAAAAAAAAAAAAATCTTCCAGCCAAGAATTTTCTATCAAGCAAAGCTGGCATTCAAAAATGATGGAGAGTTCAAATTATTCATGGATAAACTGAAATTAAGAGAGTATGCCAATAAGAATCCTGCCCTTCAAGAAATACTAAAGGGAGTTCAGCAGGATGATAGGAAAAAACAGGAGAGAGAGAGCTGGAGGAGAGTGGAAGAAGAACTAAAAACACAAAAAGAAATATAAAAACAACATATGACATACATGAACCCAAAGAAAATATAGCTAATGTAAGTAATTCCTTGAAAGAAATAACAATGAACATTAATGGCTTAAACTCACCATTCAAGAGGCACAGGTTGGTGGAATGGATAAGGAAATATGACCCATCTATATGTTGTCTACAAGAAACCAACCTTAGACCCAGGGATTCAAGGAGGCTGCCAGTGAATGGCTGGAAATCAATCTTACAAGAAAACAATAACCAAAAAAGAGCGGGAGTAGCCATACTAATATTGGACAAAATAGACTTAAATGCAAAACTATTCTAAGAGACAAAGACAGACACTATATATTATTAAAAGTTGTAATCTTTGAAGAACAAATAACAATCATAAACATTTATGCACCTAATCAGGGTACCACAAAATACATGAGGCAAACACTGGAAAAACTAAGTGGAGGAATAGCTGCCTCTACAATTATAGTGGGGGCCTTTAATACACCATTATCATGATTAGACAGAACATCTCAATAGAGAATAAAGAAACAATGACTTTGAATAATACATTAGATTATGTGGAACTAATAGACATAGACATAACACAAAATACAGTGGGATATACATTCTTCTCGAGTGCACATGGATCATTCTTCAAGATATATGACATGCTAGACCACAGGAAAATGCTCAATGAAATAAGAAAGGTTAAAATTATACAAAATAATTTCTCTGACTACAATGGAATGAAGTTGGAAATCAGTAAGGCATAGAGAACCATACGAGGCACAAAAATTAGGAAGTTACACAACACACTATTAGACAAACTGTGGGTTAAGTAGGAAATCTAAAAAAAAATCAGTAACTACTTTGAAATGAATGAAAATAACAATACAATATATCAAAACCTATGGGATTCAGGAAAAACTGTACTGAGAGGGAAATTCATAGCCATAAAGGCATATATCAAAAAAGAAGAAAGCTAAAATCAAAGACCTAAATGCATACCTGGAAGAATTAGAAAAAGAACAACAAACTAACCCCAAAGATAGTAGAAAGACAGAAATAACAAAGATTTGAGGAGAACTAAATGAAATTGAAAATAAGAAAGCAATATAAAGAAAAAACAAAATCAAAAGCTAGTTCTTCAAAAAGATCAGTAAAATTGACAAACCCTTAGCTAGACTAACAAAGGAAAAAAGAGAGAAGATGCAAATACACAACAGAAGAAGTGAGGAAGGGACTATCAACATTGAACTCAAAGAAATAAAGAATATCATAAGAGGATACTTTGAAAAATTATATTCCAACAAGAAGGATAATATAGAATAAATGGACAAATTCCTAGATACACACAAGCAGCCTACATTGAAGAAAGAAGAAATTGATTATGTCAACAGACCAATCACAAGTAAAGAGATAAAATCAGTTATCAAAAACCTCCCAACTAAGAAGAGCCCAGGACCAGACGGTTTCACAGGTGGATTCTACCAAGCATTCCAGAATGAACTAACACAAATCCTGCTTAAACTCCTCCAAAAAATAGAAGTAAAAGGAACATTGCCTAATTTATTCTATGATGCCTATATTACCCTAATACCAAAGCCAAACAAAATGCCACAAGGAAAATTACCGACCAATCTCTCTAATGAAAGTGGATGTTAAAATCCTCAACAAAATACTTGTTAATCATATTCAACAACACAGCAAATGAATTATACACCATGACCAAGTGGGTTTCATCCCAGGTATGCAAGAAGGGTTCAACAGAAGAAAAGCAATATAATACACCAAATAAACAGATCAAAAGAAAAAAAACACATTGATCATCTCTATAGACCCAGAAAAAGCATTTGACAAAATATAGCACCCTTTCCTGATTAAAAAAAAAAAAAAAAAAAAAAAAAAAAAAAACACTGCAAAAAATAGGAACAGAAGGAAACTTACTGAACATGGTAAAGGGTATATATTTTAAAAACCATAGCATACATCATATTCAATGGTGAAATCCTAAAAGTGTTTCCTTTAATATCTGGAAAAGGACATGGATGCTCACTCTCACTGCTCCTATTTAACATTGTGGTAAAAGTACTTGCTCGAGCACTGAGACAAGAAAAAAATATAAAAGGCATCCAAAGTGGAAAGGAAGAAGAACATATTTCACTATTTGCAGATGAGATGATCATATACGTATTAAGCCTTGAGAAATCTACAACAAAGCTTCTAGAACTTATAAATGAATTCAGTAAACTGGCAGGTTATGAGATCAATGTGTGAAAAACAGTAACATTTCTGTACACCAATAATGAACAATCTGAGGAAGAAAGCAATAAAAATTACAATGTATGATAGTAACTAAAAGAATCAAATACCTAGGAATAAATTTAACTAAAGGAATAAATGACTTATATACAGAAAACTACACAAGACAGTTAAAGGAAATCAAAGAAGACTTAAATAAATGGAAAATATCATCTGTTCATGGATAGGAATAATAAACATCATTAAGATGTTGATCCTACCCATACTAATCTACAGATTTAATGCAATCCCAATAAAAATCAACACAGCATTTTTTACTGAATTGGAAAAACTATAAGATTTCTTTGGAAGCACAAGAGACCCTGAATAGCAAAAGACATATTGAAAAAGAAAAATGAAATTCCAGGAATCACACTACCTGATGTTAAAACATACTACAAAGCCACAGTGGTTAAAATTGCATGATATTGGCACAAGGATAGACATACTGACCAATGGAACCAAATTGAAACTAGATCCTTGCATATACAGTTATCTGATTTTCAACATGGCCACCAAGCCCACTCAACTGGGAGAAAAATGGTCTTTTTCAATAAATGATGCTTGGAGAACTGGATATCTATATGCAAAAGAATGAGAGAGGAATACCATCTCACACCTTATACAAAAATCAACTCAAGATGGATCAAAGATGTAAATACAAGAGCCAAAACCATAAAGACTTTGGAAGATAATGTAGAGAAGCATCTACAGGACCTTGTGATAGGAAATGGTTTCATGAACTTCACACCCAAAGCATGAGCAGCAAAAGAAAAAATAGCTAAATGGGATCTTCTCAAAATTAAAAACTTCTGCACCTCAAAGGACGTTATTAAGAAAATAAAAAGGCAGCCTACTCAATGGGAGAAAATATTTGGCAACCATATATCTGATAGGAGCCTAATATCCTGCATATATAAAGAAATCCTACACCTCAAAAATAAAAAGACAAACAACCCATTTAAAAAATGGACAAGTGACCTGAAAAGACACTTCTCCAAGGAAGAAATATAAATAGCTAAAAAGAACATGAATAAATGTTCACCATCAATAGCTATTAGGGAAATGCAAATCAAAATTACAATGAAATACCATCTTACCCCCATCAGAATGGCAGCTATTAAAAAAACAGCAGACTATAAGTGTTGGAGAGGATGTGGAGGAATAGGAACACTCATCCACTGCTGGTGGGATTGTGGAATGGTCCAGCCACTGTGGAGGACAGTTTGGTGGTGCCTCAGAAATCTAACAATAGATCGTCCGTATGATCCAGCAATTCCAGTGCTGGGTGTATACCCCGAAGAATTGAAAGCAAAGAAACGAACAGATATATGCACACCAATGTTCATAACAGAATTATTCACTATTGCCAAAAGTTGGAATCAACCCCAGTGCCCCTCAACAGATGAATGGATAAACAAAATGTGGTACATACATACAATGGAATATTATTCAGCTGTAAGAAGGAATAAAGTGCTAACACACGGAATAACATGGATGAATCTTGAAGACCTTATGTTGAATGAAGCAAGCCAGGCATTGAAGGATGAACAGTACATGACCTCACTGGTTTGAATTGAGGAAAGGGAGCAGTCTCTAAGAACCATTGTCTGAAAGATAGGTTAATAAGAGAGAGAAAGAGAAGAGAAGGTTGTGAGCCATCAACCATATGGACATAATCTATGATAAAGAGATAGAGTATCATTGGATAGTGAAGGATAGGAAAGGTGGGTAGTGATATTACTGGGTTTGGTGGTGCAGGGTGGACAGGTTTTTAAATTAGGAAGGGCAGGTTTGAATTCCCAGGATTCTGGGGGGAAAGATGGGAGAGGGACCAGGTGAACACTGGATTTGTGAGTATGAAGTTCAAAGTCCAGGAGTGGGAATGCTTTTATGGCAATATGACAAGGTAGTGTCACTGGTTTATGATGTAGGTTGGGGGGCATTCAGGATGGGGTACATCTGGAAACTGTGTGTGTTCATCCTGTCATAATTTGTTGTGTCGAGGAGTGGAGCCCCACACGGTGAATGGGAAGGAGATGGACCCCCATCATTGGGAGGACCGATTCACCCAGAACAGTCAGGTGGGTGTCTCTTAGGAGCAAGGATGGATCCTAATAGGGGAGGACAATCAGAGTGTCAAGTCCTCTTGCTGCATGTAATTATGAATCATGTCATCCAATGAGTCAAGACAGGGGGAGTGTCATGTGCCCAAGGGGGATGGGGAGGAAGGAACAGAAAAGATCAAAAAGGGGGTATTTAGTGGTCAGAAAAAATGTTTTACATTACCTTACAGTGATGGACACAGGACATGGTAAATATCATCAAAAATTATTAAACTGTACTGTCTAAATTGTAAACTATACTGTAAACCATTGACAATTTTAGTAACTATGTTTCACTATCTGTATAACAGTTATAACAATGCTACCATCCACATACAAAAAGGTTTTAATATGGGGTGAGGAAAGGGGAAGAGGTTGGGTATATGAGAGTCTCTAATATTTTGTGTGTGACTTTGCTGTGACCTAAAACTTCTTTGAAAATTAAATGAAAATTTGGGAGACACTGGGGAGTGAGAGGGGGAAGGTGCAATGGTACAGACTGGACACCTGAAAATGCAGTGATAAAAGGAATTTTTTTTAATCATTTTTTTTGTTATTTTTCCCACATTTTTAATATCCCAATCCTTTAATTTTATTTATTTTTATTTTTAGTGTTTTTCTTTTTAAGTTTCCATGTATTTTTTCTCTTACATTTAAACTTATCATTATTTCATTTTCCTATTTATTGTATTTGGCTATTATATTGGCTTCATCTTTAGGGAAGGTTTAGATCACAGAAGGGTTACAACGGGGACAGGAGATGATCATTGGTGGGAAGGGTCTGGGATGGGGGTTTCATGGGAGGAAGTTCACCAGAATATACATGAAAGATATATAAAATTGTTCAAATGATCAGGGGGTTGGGCATGGTCACAGTGGGTGGAGAATCACTCAATAAATGAGAAAATACTGAATTCCCAGCCTGGAGAGCTCTGCCACATTCTCCAAGGGAGCAGCAACAGTCTCCCGAGTGCAGCAGAAGGGTCTGGCAAAGGAGGATGGTCCACTAATGGATTCTTGTTATTGATGACTAGCCTTACTCATCTTTGCTCTTGTAATGGAAACTTAACCAACTGTTATGGGGTGCCTAAAGGTTGTCACCTGAGAGCCTCCTTATTGCTCAAATGTGGCATCTCTCTAAGCCAAATACAGCATATGATTGCATTATCTTCCCCCCAGTGTGGGACATGACTCCTGGGGATGAGCCTCCATGGCAATGAGGGATTGAGGCCAAGTGCCAACTGGCAATATGATTGGAAAAAGACCTTGAAGAAAAGGGGGAAAAGGTAAAGACAAATGAGTTCATATGGCTAAGAGACTTCAAAGAGAGCTGGGAGGTCATCCCAGTTGTAACGCTTATACACACCTCAGTAGGATCTCATAGAACACCAAAGTGGATATCACCCCACACAGAAGGCTCCTGAGGGCTCTGAAGTCACCCAGGTCCTATATAAGGGGGGATAGCTCCAGAGATCAATGCCTTATCAGTGGGCTATACTTTAGAATCAATGCTCCTGAGAGTGACAGAGTTGGACTCAAATAAGTGCTCCCTGCACATGGTCCATCAGTCCTTTCTATTCAAACCTATACGTGGTGCTGGAGTTTGTAGGTGTACTTCCAGAGACTGGAGCCTTTGGTCTGCCTATGTGCCAGCTGTGCCTGGAATCTTGGTGGAGGTGCAACTCCTACTCTACAGCACAATGGACTCTCCCAAGTCACCTGGTGAGTAGGTAATGATGGACAACGGCCATCCCAGGGAATGGAGAGAGGCTGCAGCTGCAGGCAGGATAATCCCATCCATCTTATCCATGGGATATAAGCCCCCTCTCACTTGGAGGTGGGGTTGTCATCACCATCCCAGACTCCTCATGATTGGGGGAAGAGCTATGGACTAGAGTGAACTTACTGGTATTCTGTTGCAGACATATTGTGATTCAAGCAATGGAAGAAAATACAACATTGAGGCAGAGCCAGTGGCCACTGGATGCTTTCATGGCAGGGGGAGGGAAAAGCAGTTGTAATACAGGGGCTTTTTCAGGACTTGGGAATTATCCTGAGTGACATTACAATGACAGATATAGGCCATTTTACGTCAGCATATACCATGCAGAACTGTGTGGGAGAGATTGTGGTCTACAATATGAACTATGGTCCATGCTTAGTGGCAGAGCCCCAGGATGTGTATATCCATTGCAGGTGATGTGCCACACTAATGAATGATTTTTATGTGGGAGGTTATGGGAGGTGGGGGAGGTGGGGAACATGAAAATCCCTGTAATTTTTGTGTAACATTTATGTAATCTAAGCATCTTTTAAAATATAAAAAAATTAATTTAAAAAAATTTACAACATTAAAAAAAGAAGTATATGAAAAGATGTTCAACATCACTAGATATTAGGGAAATGCAAATCAAAACTACAATGAGATAGATTTGCACCCCCATTAGACTGGCAGTCCTTAAAAAAACAGAGGACTACAAAGTTTGGAGAGGATGTGGAGGAATGGGAACCGTCATCCACTGCTGGTGGGAATGTAGAATGGTCCAGCCATTGTGAAGGACAGTCTGATGGTTCTTCAAAAAATAAAGCTTAGAACTGCCATATGATCCAATAATTCCACTGGTCTAGAATTCAATTCAGAAGAATTGAATGCAAGGACATGAACAGATATAGGCATACCAATGTTCATAGCAACATTATTCACTATTGCCAAAAGTTGGAATCAACCCAAATACCCATCAATGGACGAATGGATAAACAAAATGTGGTACACATATAGAATGGAGTATTACTCTGCTGTAAGAAGGAACACAGTGCTAGCACCTGGGATAACATGGATGAATCTTCAGGACCTTTTGTTGAGTGAAGCAAACCAAGCATCAAAGGACAAATATTACATGACTTCACTGATATGAATTAATCAAATCGAGCAGACTCAGAGAGCTATTTTCTGGAAAATAGGTTCACAGGAAATAGAAAGGGAGAAGAAGGTTGTCATCCAATGCCCACACAGCCATAATCTAGGACAAAGTGGAAATGTGTAGTTGGTCAATGGTGGGATATGACAGGAGGGTTGTGATACTATTAGGTTGGGTTGTGCAGGTTTGACAGCTGGGTAGATTAGGGAGGGTGTGTTGGACAGTCCATGGAACTTGGGGGAAGGTTGAGGGAGGGAACTAGTGAACACCGGAGATTGGTGGGTATGTGTTTGAAAGTATGAATTTAGGAACTCTCTTATGGCAAGATGACAGAGTCTACTGGTTCAGGGTGTTGGATAGGGGGGTATTCGGGACAATGCACACCTGGGCAGTCTTCTAGGGAGTGTGTGTGTGATCATATTGTCATAATGTGTTGTATTAGTGGGTGAAACCCACATAATGAGTGGGAAGGAGCTGGACTGCCATCCTGGGGAGAACCAATAAGTTCTCAAACGGAGGGTCGGGAGTCTCTCCAGAACATGGGTGGTTCCTAATAGGGGAGGACAAACCAGTGTTTCAAGACCTCAGTGCTGTTACAAGTAACTATGAATCTTGTCATCGAAGGTACAATGAAGTTAGCTGGCAGTTCCTACATATGCTGGATAAACCTGTAATGGTCTGCTCTGAGGAGACAGCCACCTGACTTCCTTCCAACCTTGAGGAGATAACCACAGAGGAGCTATGTGGTTGCTCTTCTCTGTAGGTCAGATATTACCACGGGAACTGCTGTCACAGAACTAAGGATCGTTAAATACTATGGGGATCACCAGATTCCCGGGCTAGTAGAAGCCAAGTGGCAGAACTTAATCACCAATGAAAAGGTGGGCTTGGCTACCACAATGAAAAGTGGTTTCAAAGCAGGAATCAAAATAGTCTGAGTCACATAGACCTATAGTGTTCTTTAATAGATCATGGGATACAACAAGAAAATAGATTGGCAGTCTACTAAATTCCTACTTGATCTGTACAAGAAGAAGTGTTCTAGGTCAAGTGATCAAAAGGCTAACTTGAATTACAGAAACAGAGAGTCATTGCTCCTTAATCAATTCCCAGACTTAAGACAGTTTACAGATCCAGAGCCCCATGAATGAGGGAAAGGCTGTGTCCCCTTGTGGAAGGCCCCTGTTACACTGCTAAAAAATTTATACTGTCAATCTTCCTTCTAGCCTTACCCAAAGAGACCTATGGCCTTTTATCAGGGTAACTATGTGTTGAGGATAAGGACATGATCAGACATTTTGGAGATAATTAGACACTGATTCTGAGGTGACATTAATTCCAGGAGACTCAAAACGTCACTCTAGTGCACTAGTCAGAGGAGGGGCTCTTGTAAGTCAGGTGATCGATAGAGTTTTAGCTCAGGTCCATCTCACAATTACCACAGAATCCTGTGGTAATTACCACAGTTGCAGAATGCATAATTGGAATAGACATTCTCAGCAAATGGCAGAATCTCCACATTGGTTCCCTGACTTTTGGTGTGAGGGCTATTATGGTAGGGAAGGCCAAGTGGAAGCCACTAGAACTGTCTCTACTTAGAAAAATAGTAAATCAAAAGCAATATTGGACTCCTGGAAGGACTTGCAGAGATTAGTGCCACCATCAAGGACTTGAATGGTGCAGGGGTGATAGCCCCACCACATCGCCCTTAAACTCTCCTATTTTGTGTGTGCAGGAAAAAGATGGATCATGGAGATTACAGTGGATTATCATAAATGTAGCCAGATGTTGACTCCAATTGCAGCTGCTGTTCCAGATATGGTATCATTGCTTGAGCAAATCAACACATCCCTTGATCTGGCAAATGTTTTTTTTTTTCTAAATTGTTGTTAGTAAAGGCCATCAGAAACTTTTTTTTTCATATATATTTTAAAAGATGCTTAGATTACATAAATGTTACACCAAAATTACAGGGATTCCCATGATCTCCACCTCCCATACCTCCCACAACATCTCACATAAACATCTCTCATTAGTGTGGCATATCACCTGCAATGAATATACACATCCTGGGGCTTTGCCACTAAGCATAGACCACAGTTCACATCGTAGACCACACTCTCCCACACAGTTCTGCATAGTATATGCTGATGTTTAATTTAAGCCTGTAAGACCATCAATGTACCTTCACTCTCCTACCTAAGGGGTACATCTACACTCCAACCCTAAGTCATAATATTGTCCACAGGGGCTTTGATTATCTCTCCCTCTCACAAGACATCACAATGGTCTATTGTATTGATGATACCAAAGTGATTGGACCTAGTGAGCCAGAAATAGCAACTACTCTAAACTTACTAATAAGGAATTTGCATGAGAGGATGGGAGATAAATCCAACATAAATACAGAGGTCTTCAAACTCTCTGAAATTTCTAGATATTCCGTGGTGTGGGACATTTCAAGATATCTCTTCTAAAGTGAAGTACAAGCTGTTGTATCTGGCCCACCCTATGAAAAAAAAAAAAAAAAAAAAACAGGCACATTGGTTAGTTCACCTCTCTGGATTTTGAAGAAAATGTGTTCTTCTTTTGGGTGTGCTACCAGGCCCATTTACCGATTGAACAGAGAAGCTGATAGTTTTGAGTAGAGACCAGAAAATAAGGAGGTTCTGTGACAGGTCCAGGCTGCTGTGCATGCTGCACTGCCACTTGGGATATATAATCCAGCAGATCCAATGGTGGTGGACATGTCAGGAGCAAGTAAAGATGCCATCTGGAGCCTTTGACAGGCCCCTATAAAGGAATCACAAACCTGACCCTTAGGGTTTTGGAGCAAAGTCCTGACATTCTCTGCAGGTTACTATTCTCCTTTAGAGAAACAAGTTTTGACTAACTACTTGGCCTTAGTAGAGACAGAATACTTAACCATGGGCCACCAAGTTACCATGAGACCTGAATTTCCTATCGTGAGCTGGGTATTTTCTGACCCACCAAACCATAATGTTGGATAGGCACAACAGCACTCCATCAATAAAGTGAAAGTGGTATATATGAGATAGGACCCAAGTGGGTCTTGAATGCAAAAGGAAGTTAAATGAGGAAGTGGTCCAAACACCCATGGCCACATACCTGCCACATTATCTTCTCTTTCCCAGCCCACAGCTATGGCCTCCTGGAGATTTCCTTAAAATCAGCTGACTAAGCAAGAGAAAACACAACCCTGTTTTACAGATGATTGTGCATGATATGCAGTACACGGTGCATATCATACACCGCAGCAGCACTACAGCCCCCTTCTGGAACATCCCAGAAGGACAGTCATGAGGAGAAATCTTCCCAGTGGGCAGAAATTCCAGCAGTGCCCCTGATTGTTCATTTTGCATGGAAGGAGAAATGGTTGAAGATGCATTTTTACAATGATTCATAGGCACTTGCCAATGGTGTGGCTGGATTGTCAGGGATACAGAAAGAACATGATTAGAAAATTGGTGACAAAAAGATTTGTGGAAGAGATATGTGGATAGACATTTGTGAGTGGTGAAAAAACATGAACATGTTTGTGTCCTACATGAATGCTCACCAGAGCTTGACGTCACCAGAAGGTTTTTAATAATCAAATGGATAGATGATGTATTTGGTGGCTAGTAGTCAGCTTCTTTCACCAGTCACTCCTCTCATGTTTCAATGGGCTCATGAAGAAAGTGGCCATGGTGGTATGGATAGAGGTTATGCATGGATTCAGCAACATAGACTTCCCCTCATCAAGACCGACCTTAATAAAAACAACAGATATACATACATACATACATACATACATACATATATTAAGTAAGTTTAAGGTGAAGTGCATGTTCTGCAAAGTTGACAAGGAGTGGACTGTTGCCATGGTTAGGCTAATGTGTCAAGTCAGCCAGGTAATGGTACCCGGTTGTTTGGTCAAGCAACCACTGGGCTAATCTTAATACAAGGGCATTTCATGGGCTTTAATCACCAGTTAGTTGCATATATGGCTGATTACATCTACACTCACCAGAGTAGATTGTCATTAGGAATGAGTGATGTCTAATCTTATCAGTTCAAAGCCTTAAAAGAAATGTTTCAGCATTCAGAAAGATAATTCCTATCTCTATTTCAGACAGCCAGTGTCTCCTGGGGAACTCCTCAAGGACATTCATCAAATTCCCTATCTTGTAGCCTGCACTGTGGAATTTGGACTGGTGCATGCCCAAGGTCATGTGAGACAATTTTTCTAAACTCTCATACTATTGTCCAATATCTCCTGTCACTTTTGCTTCCCTAAAGAACCCTGACTAATATATTTCCTATTAACTATAGTCCATGGTTTAAATTAGGATTCACAGATTCTGCAGTGTACTTCAATGGATTAAAAAAAAATATTCTGTTACCATATATACAAAGTTATATTTCCCCCTTTTAATCACATCCATATGTATAGTCACTGCTATACAATTATGTATATATTTTATTATCATCTCCACAATCTATTACCAAAACATTCCCATCACTCCAAATAGGAACCCTGTATATTTTTAAGCCTTAACTGCCCTTTCCACAACACCATACTATGTAAACTATGTTCTAAATTTCTACTCTATGAGTTTATTTATTATAAATTTATTTAAATCTTGACAAAATTTTCATTTTGTGCCCGGCTTAATTCACTCAAAATGACGTATTCAGTTACTTCTGAGTTGTCACATGTATCAGGACTTCATTCACTTTTACAGCTGAATAACATTCCATTATATGTATAGACAACATTATATATATATATATATATATATATGTGGTGTGTGTGTGTGTGTGTGTGTGTGTGTGTGTGGATGGGCCTTGACCCTTGGCTTGCTTCCATCTTTTTTTTTTTTTTTTTTTTACCGGGAGGTCCCGGGGATCGAACCCAGGTCCCTCCATATGGGAGATGGATGCCCAACCAGTTGAGCCACATCCGCCCCCTCCATCTTTTGATAATTGTGAATAATGCTTTTATCAACATTGTTGAACAAATATATGTTCAGGTCCCTGCTTTCTATTATTTTGGGTATACACCACAGTGGGAGTGCTGACTCATATGATAGTTTAATACTTGGCTTTTTGAGGAACCAAATAACTCTTCCACAGCAACTTCACTATTTTCCATTGAAACTAGTAATGAAGGAATTCTCCTATTTTTCTGCATCCTTTCCAACAAGTGTCATTTTCTGATTTTTTAATAGCAGCCATTCTGAGTGTGAAATATTATCTCATTGTGGCTTTATTTGCATTTCCCTAATAACTAATGATGTGGAGCATTGTTTCCTGCTTTCTGGCTATTTGCATACCCTTTTTGGAGAGATATCTATTCAGGTATTTTCCTCATATGTTAATTGGTTTCTATCTTTTTTTTTGTTAAGTTGAGGAATGCCTTTATATATTCTGGATATTAAATCTTTATCTTATATTTGGTTTCCAACTAATTTCTCCCATTATGTAGGTTGTTTTACTTTTATAATACAGTTCTTTGAGGGGCAAATATTTTTAATTTAATGAGTTTGCATTTATCTATTTTTGTTATTGTCACTTATGCTTTTGGTGTAAAGTCTAAGAAACTATTGCCAGACAAAAGATCCTAAAGATGTTTCCCTATGTTTTCATCTAAGAAGTTGATAGTTCTGGCTCTTATATTTAGGTCTTTGACCACTTTGAGTTGATTTTATATAATGTGTGAGGTAGGGGTGGGTCATCTTTTTTGTTGTTGTTCAAATGGAAGTCCATTTTTCCAAGCATCAGTTTTTGAAGAGAATTTCTTTATGAATTGAATGGTCTTTGCCCCCTTGTCTGAGACAGTGGCCACTGGGGGTTCTGAGGTCAGGGAGAGGGAAAACAGGTGTAATACAGGGGCATTTTCAAGACTTAGGAATTGTCCTGAATGACATTGCAATGACATATATCATGCCATAACCTACAGAATTGTGTGGGAGAGAGTATAAACTACAATGTAAACTATAGTCCATGCTTAGTGGCAATGCTCCAATATGTTTCCATCAATTTCAATGAATGTACCACACTAATGAAGGATGTTGTTAATGTGGGTAAATGTGGGCACTGTGGGGAGTGGGGCATATAAGAATCCCCTATATTCTTTATGTAACATTTAGGTAATCTAAATATCTTAAAAAAAATTTTTTTTTTAATTTTTAAAGATTAAAAAAAATCCATTGGCCAATAATACGAGGGTTGATTTCTGAGCTCTCAATTCAATTCCATTGTTATATGTGTTTTTCCTTGTGCCAGTACCATGCTGTTTTGATTACTGTGTCTTTGTAATATGTATTAAGATTGGGAAGTGTTAGTGCTCCAACTTCATTCTTCCTTTTCAGGATGGCTTAAGTTATCCAGGTCCCTTTACCCTTCTATATAAATTCGATGATTGGCCTTTCCATTTCTGTAAAGAAGGTTGTGGGAATTTTGATGGCAACTGCAATGATTCTACAAAATTTTCCAGTAAGATTGAAATTTTAATGATATTTATTCTTCCGATCCATGAACACAGAATGGCGTTCCATTTCTTTAGGTCTTTTTAAATTTCTTTTAGGGTTGTTTTCTAGTTTTCTCGGGGAAATTGTTTGAATCCTTGGCTAGATTTATTTCTAGATATTTGATTATTTTACTTGGCAGGGTGAATGAATTTCTTTTCTTGACTTCTCCTTCCAATTGTTCATTGCATGTGTTTAGAAAGACTACTGATTTTTGAGTGTTGATCTTGTACCCTGCCAGTGTTAAATTCATTTATAAGGTCTAGGACTTTTGTTGTGGATTTTTCAGGATTTTCTGTTTATAGAATCATATCATCTGGAAAGAGGGAAAGTTTTACTTCTTCCTTTCCAATCTGGATGATTTTTATTGGTTTTTCATGCCTAATTTCTCTGGCAAAAGCATCCAGAACAATGTTAAATAATAGTGGTGACAGCATCTTTGTATTTTTCCTGATATTAGCTGTTAGCTGTAGACTTTTCTCTTATGGTCTTTAACATGTTGAGGATGTTTCCTTCTAATCCAAGTGATCTAAGTGATTTTTATCAAGAGGGGTACTGGATTTATTCAAATGCCTTTTCTGCATCAAATGGTATTTCATTTGTTTTTATTCCTCATTGTTTTAATGTGATGTATTACATTGATTGATTTTCTTATTTTGAAATAATCTTCCCTACAAGGGATAAATCACATTGGATCATGCTGTATAATTCTTTTAATATGCTGTTGGATTCCATTTCCTACTATTTTTTGAGGGTTTTATTACCTAAATTCATAACATATTAGTCTGTAGTCTTTTCTTTTCTTGTGGTGTCTACATCTGACTTTGGTGTGAGGGGTTGTTGGCCTCATAGAATAAATTAGGGAGTGATCCCTTTTCTTTACATTTTTGGAAGAGAGTGAGCAAATGTGGCCTCTCTCTAAGACAAACTCAGCATATGAATGCATTACCTTCCCCCCAACATGGGACATGACTCCCGGGGATGAGCCTCCCTGGCAATGAGGGATTAATACCAAGTGCCAACTGGCAATGCAACTGGAAAAAGACCTTGAATAAAAGGGGGAAAAGGTAAAGACAAATGAGTTCAAGTGGCTAAGAGACTTCAAAGAGAGTCGGTCATCCCAGAGGCAACTCTCACGCACACCTCAGTAGGAGTTCATAGAACGTCAAAGTGCCTATCACCCCACACAGAAGGGTTCCTGAGAGCTCTGGAGACACCCAGGTCCTATATAAGGGGGGATAGCCCCAGAGACTGATGCTTTATCAGTGGGCTCTATTTTGGAATCTGGGCTCCTGAGAGTGACAGAATTGGACTCAAATAAGTCCTCCCTGCACATGGTTCATCAGTCCCTTCTATTCAAACCTATATGTGATGCTGAAGTTTTTAGGTATACTTCCAGAGACTGGAGCCTCTGGCCTTCCTATGTGCCAGGTGTGCATAGAATCTCGGTGGAGCTGCAACCCTTACCGTACAGCTCAATGGATTCATCCAAGTCACCTGGCGAGGACACAATGATGGGCAACGGCCAGCGCAGGGAATGGAGAGGGCCTACATCTGCAGGCAGGATCATCTCACCCACCATATCCATGGGATATAAGCCCTCTCTTACTTGGAGGTGGAGTGGACATCACCATCCCAGTCCCCTCAGGATTGGGGGAAGAACTATGGACTAGAGTGGACTTAATGGTATTCTGTTGTACACATATGGTGATTCCAGCAATGGAAAAAATTATAAAAATGAGGTGGAGCCAGTGGCCACTTGACACTTTCAGGGAGGGGAGGGGATGTGCAGTTGAAATAGAGGGGCTTCTTTAGGATTTGGAGGTTGTCCTGAGTGCCGTTGTGGCAACAAATGTAGGCCATTTTAAATCAGCACACACCACTCAGAACTGTGTGGGAGAGTGTGGTCTACTATGTGAACTGTGGTCTATGGTTGGTGGCAAGGCCCCAGGATGTGTAAGTTCATTGAGGGTGGTGGGCCACACTTATGGGTGATGTTTGTGTGGGATGTGGTGGGAGGTGTGTGAGGTGGGCAACATGGGAATCCCGAAGGGTTCTATGCAATATTTTTGGTAATCTAAGCACCTCTTAAAATATATTTATATATATATAAATAATATTTTTGTAAGCAAAAAAAAAAAAAAAAAGAGAGAGAGAGAGAGAGAGATTGAGCAAAACTGGAATTAAGTCTTTTTGGAATTTTTGGTAGAATTCACCAGTGAAGTCATATTTACCTGGGATTTTCTTTGTTGGGAGGTTTTTGAATACTGATCCAATCTCCTTAGTAGTAATTGGTTTGTTGAGATCTTCTCTTTCTTCTTGAGACAACGTGAATAGTTTGTATGTTTCTAAAAATTTGTCAATTTAATTTGTGTATTTAATTTATTGGCACAGAGTTGTGTATAGTATCATCTTAAAGACCTTTTTTATTTCAACAGAATCAGTAGTAATGTCCCCCTTTGATAGCTGGAAAATATTCTTAATTAAAATTTCTTCACATAATCATCTCTGAAAATTCTAATACACTAATTGAACTGGTTTTCTATTATTCTAATTTTAGAAGTTTACTCATTGCACTTAGCTCTCTGAAGGATATTAATCAATTATGTTTACAGGAATAAGATAATGTCTCAAAGCAAAACCGAACAAAATGGTGTAAATCTTAACTTTACTTGTAGACAAAGAAGATTGAAATCCTTGAACAATCAGCTGAAAATGGAGTCATGAAAAGCTTGCTCTACTGCGGTTAATTAGCCAGTGATACCAAGGATGAATTTGATGTGCTTGAGGCAACCCAGGACTGAGAAATTGCACATACCCTCTGCACAAGAACCCTGGCATATTTATTTTTCTCCTCCCCTACCACTATCCTTTGCCTATAAAAACCCTACCTCTTATTCTCACTTTGAACTGATTTTGGAAAGACTCCCCCTATTCCTTTCTTGTTCACTCACAAAAAGTCACCTTCTCATTTCTCTTTTGTGGTGCCAGATCAGGTGGATCATTCTATTGGAAATATCCATGCTGATGGTAACAGCTTTTAATTTAAGATTTCCTTTATTTTTATTTTCTCTCTCTTTTGTCAGTGTAGCTCAATTTTGTGAATTGTATTGATCTTTTCAAAGAACCATCTTCTGGTTTTGTTGATTCTATTTTTTTTCTCTTTGTTTTTTATTTTATCTATCTCTACTCTAATCTTTGTTATTTCCTTCCTTCTGCTTGCTTTGCATTTAGTTTGGTCATCTTTTAATATTTCTTGCAGTTTTTTGGGGGGTAGGTGTCTGATTTTAAGTCTTTCTTCTTTTTTAATGAAAACATTTAAGGCTATAAATTTCCATCTTTGCACTGCCTTCACTGCATTACATAAGTTTTGGTATGTTGTATTTTCATTTGCATTTGCATAAAAGTATTTCCTAATTTTGCTTATTTCCTCATTAGCCCAATGGTTCCTTCTGAGTATTTTGTTTAATTTCCACATATTTGTTAGTTTTCCATTTCTATCTCTGATATTGATTTCTAGCTTCATTCCATTGTGTCCAGAGTATATATCTTTTAAGATTTTATTATATTTTAATTTATTGAGACTTTTTGCGACCTAAATTATGATCTTTCCTTGAGAATTAACCATGTGCACTCAGTAAGAATGTGTATCCTGTTTTTGTAGGTTAAAGTGTTTTATATATCTCGTTATATCTATTTGGTTTAGAGTATCGTTCACGACTTGTATCTCCTTATTAACCTTCTGACTAGATGTTCTATCCATTATTGAAAGTTGTGTTACAGTCTCCTACTATTAAATTCTCTCTTCAAATCTGTCAGTATTTACTTCAAATTCTTTGGGAATCTTCTGTTAGATGCATATATATTTATAATTGTACATCTTCTTGTTGAGTTTTCCCCTTTCTCAGTATATAATGACAGCCTTTGCCTCACATAACTGTTTTTGTCCTAAAGTCCACTTTACCTGATATTAGTATAGCTAACCCTGTTGTCTTTTGGTTACTACTTGCATGGTCTAAATTTTCCTTCCTTTCACTTTCAACCAAATTGTATTTGAATTTAAAGTAAGTCTCTTACTGGCGCCTCCTGACTACCTATGTGCCAGGTGTGCATGAAATCTAGGTGGAGCTGCAACTCCTACCCTACAGCTCAATGGACTCATCCAAGTCACCTGGTGAGGAGACAACGATGGGAAATGGCCATCCCAGGGAATGGAGAGGGCCTGCATCTGCAGGCAGGATCATCCCACCCACCATATCCATGGGATATAAGCCCTCTCTCACTTGGAGTTGGAGTGGACATCACCATCCCAGTTGCCTCTGGATTGGGGGAAGAACTATGACTAGAGTGGACTTGATGGTATTCTCTTGCTCACATATGGTGATTC